>JAUZNJ010033528.1:0-13119 GCA_034780135.1 Jordanella pulchra | reverse complement strand
CTTTTGCTGAACTGCAGTCATCAGAATCAGCTGTGCTGAAGCAGGAAAACCTCTAAAACCTGCAGGACAGCGGCCCTTGAGGACCAACTTTGGACATGCCTGCAATAAAGTAATCACTCCCTCTGTGAGAATATTCAGTCTAACGTCGATTTAAAAGGAAAATACTCTTTTTGACCACTTGGTGATATCAAATAAACATTTAGTCTATTTAACAAACATATATAAACATTGTGTGGGTGTATTGCTCTGTAGCCCACTCATGCGCAGGTGAGTGAAGTACAGAGCAATTAACGTGGGGACCATGAATGGCTCTAAAGCCAAAAAGTGTTTCTTTACATGAGGTGTGTTTCAGACCTGTTCCACTGCAAACAGCTTCTGTCTCAGTGGGTTTTTCCTTTTTTGTTCCTTCCTCTCCTGAGGCCCTCGGCACCATAAATCCGACTGATTACTCCGCACCCCTTTTGCTTGACTGCACCTTCACAATCAGCCGTGGCTGCCAACAATGAGGCCCTGATGAATCAAACATCCATGGCATTAGTTTCACCTTGCTGCCCCTTTCCCATGCGCCGCCGCCTCTTTGTCAGCCCCCGGTTTGATGAGAAGGACTACTGACACTGGCTGCACCTATTGATAGACGATTCTGTAACGACAATCCACAAACAACCCACAAACGCTCCTCCTCTTGCACTTCAATTTGCCCCCCAAAAAAGGTGACAAAACTCAAGTGGCTTCATGTTTGGCAGGAAGCTGCACGGTTAGAAAGCATCTCCACAATCCATACACATGTTTCACATCCTTATACAATACTTAGACATAGTTTTGCAGTTTACTCTTGCCAAAATGTATCAGTTACTTTTAAAAACTTTTAGATAAGGTAGCTTTTAGGTTTAGATTTAACATTAGAATACAAAACTTATTATAAAGAGTCTGAATTTGTAAATTTTATTTACTTTAAGCTGAGGTTTTTTTTCAAGCCATCTTGGCTCTAAGCAACCATTTACATCCTTCCTCACTCTGCTTGCTATTTATTATGGGATATGGCCGTTTGTCTGCTGTTTAGAGATACTGCAACTGAGCCTAGCATAAAATAAAAGCAAATGGAGTAATATAGGAAATGATAAGGTTTTTATAACTGCTAATAATCTAAAGAGAGCAGTTTGCTTTTTGTCTGCTAAATGTACACCGGCTCTCTGCTAACGTTTATCCTCCACAGGGACCAGTTTGTGAAACTGAAGTTATTCTTTATAGTACGAATTTTTCTTTTCCTTCTCGTTAGATTCAGTTTTGTTTTTTTTTTTTGTTTTTTTTGTGGCATCTATCACACTTATTCTCTAGCTGGTCCAGTTCTGTTCTTCCCACTGAAATATTTTAGATCTCAAAGAGATGTAAATATTCGGCAAATATGACCTCAGTAAATACAATAAACAGTTTAAAATGTTGGTATAAATTAAGGAACAGAAAACCGATCTAAGGCTGCCTGAAAATGAAAATTCTCCACCTGTTAAATCATGAATTAACATATATTGGGTTTATTTATGCTCAGGCCTCACCTGTAGAATAAAGAAATGACTTGAAAGGGAACCTGTCTGACAACATGAAGTTTGGAAAAAAGATTTCAAAAGGAAATAACAGTCTATAAGTCTCTAGTTTTGGACTCATTGTTTTTAGCCTAAATGTCAAACAGTCGTCCAGCTGCATCTCTTTACATGTTTACTGGTGACACAGTTGCAGATTGAACTAAGTTGTTGCCTAAAAACTTCTTATGCATTTGAAGAAAGACTAAATTTGAGTTTAGAGAATGTACCAACATGGTGGTAGGTTTTATACTTATCTGTAAGTATAACAGCTCTATGTGATTATGATGGACAATTATAGAAAAGCGCTGAATCCATTAGAGCTGGTTGAACAGGTAATGCTCAGTACCACTGCATGTTTCATGCTGTTGGGCTGTAAATACAAACCTGATAACTCTATAAAGAGACGTATCAAGCTTTAGAAGTGCGGTCAGCTAATAACCAAAGGAAACAACCCATCAGAAGGTACATTAACAGCAAACATGCTTTTCTCTCGTTTACAGTTTGTAGACACACACATGAACCACCTAGCTCGCGCCACCGCATCAAATTATCATCAGAGTGACTTTGGTTGACCTCAGTTTTTAACCAAGCGAGTTACTTGTCCTCTATGTGATATTCTTCAGCGCTGGCATCCCTGGGTGAACCAGTTCTGCTCCCAGTTCAGCCAGTTTCCACCAGGATGATCACTTCCACTGCTCAGGAGCGGCCGTTCCATGTCGGCGAACAAATCTGTGTCCGGTGAGTTTTCAGCTGAGAAAGCTTTGTCTCACCCTTCATCACAACCTCTTGAATGCTTTTTATGATGCAAACTGACAGACGAGGGTTTCTGAACTCCACTGGGATTTTTCTATTCTCTATCTACTCGTCCACCACAAGACCATATAAGACTGATATGTTAATTACTTTAATGGATAAACAACAACCTGCATTGGACCTTGAATGGATGTAATCCAGTAACATCTACTGTATCTATGCTTTGCATTATTTTAAGGAAACATCCTCTAACACATCTCTGTAGCATTTAAAACACTAACCCATTGGTCGGGCTCCTCCTATAGATTACACTGTCTTTTAAACTTGTTCCTTAAGGCGTGGAGGTTTCCCAGCTTTCACACACCTGGTATCGATTGCCTCCAAAGGTGAAGAAATATTATGTTATTAAATCAAAGTAAAGCTTAAATTAAAGAAACCCAAATGTTAACTTTCCTGATATTTACTCAACATTAATGTCTTCATACTTCACTGCAAACCAAATTTGTTTACTGCTTTTTCTTGTCCTTGTATCTGAACCTAACTTAAGCAATAAGATTTTTTGTAGTTTTAATAGTTTTAATTCAATTTTAATAGTTGAATGAAAGAAATGCGTAAAATTTCCCACCTTCTTACAGAACTGGAGCGTTAAGATTTCAATCAAAATAGAAAGGCCAACATTTTATCATGAACACGTTTGTCTTATTTAGAGACTAATGTGTATCAGCTCATAATATTTATCTTGTTTTTCTCAGTATTAAACAGAACAAATTCACTGCAAATTGACGAAATCGATGCTCCCTCTAAATTATCTAGACTTCAAAGTAAAAGCACACATGGAGGATCGAATAGGTTGTATTCTGCTGCTTCTAGATAAATTTTGCTCAATGCAAAACCCTAAGATAAATAATGGAATAATGTTTTTACTTTCGGAAAATATTCTGCCGATAACATTTGATTGCAGCTTGATAGTTTTAAGGAATTCGAGCTAAAGCAACAAAAAGTGAGTCTGCAAAAAAGCTGATCTGCATTGTTAATTGCAGCAGCTTAAATAGGTGAGTTTGTCATTAATTTAAACTTAATTGTATGGTATTAATTATCCTCCATTACTAAAAGTTATCATAACCTTAAAAGATTATTTTGTTTTTTCTATTTCTTCCCAACTCTCTGTCTGCATTTTCAATTCTTTGCATAACCAAACTGATCATTTTTAATAGACTGAACATTAACCTGCAACTTCTGCACTCATCAGATTTGGAAAAACTTCACTACAAATGAAAACAACACTCATATATTTAGCTTTTAATTTGGAGAGCTACAAAAAAAATGACAGTGTATTTCTAATGATTTCAATGTTTTATTATTGCATTTAAGTTTTTAAGACAGAAAAAAAAGTTATTTTCTTGAATTTTGAAACATTATTTAATGGTTTCATTGTGTGTCTTTATCAAAATCTCGATTAAACTAAGATCGAACCTTAAGATGATTGATAGCCTGGATTTAAATTGTTACTTCGGTTTATGTCAGCGTTGTTTGTCTTGTTTTTGAAAATTTTTACATTAAAAAATTCATTTGCACCATATAAAACTGAAATCTTCTGTATATTGTTGTTTAAAGGCCTCTATAAGTCTTTGCCACTTGGCTCCACTGTTCATAGTCTCTGCAGTTCTTTCTATGTTCGGGTTTCTAAGGCTATCTTATGACTGTTTCGTGTTCCTAACTTTTTTTACCTCCAGTCTGCCTTGCTCTTTCTTGCCTTTTGCATCTCAGCCACAATAAAACTAGAGCAGAAAGCAGTTTGACAGAACTATGACTTAAAAAAATAAACAGATGCGCCTTGAAACAATGCAAAAAAAAAAAAAGTAGCAGCTGATGCTGAGGTGGAAGAGCATACAGTTTTCCCTCAGCTGTTCTGGAATAAAATGCCTCTTTAGATGACCAATGCCAGGTGTAAATGTGTGTTACAGTATACCGCTGCAGGAGGCTTCCAGCCAGGGGGAAACAGAGATGCAAACCATCAAATACTGAGCAGCTAAAGCGCATCCAATGTGTTACCCACAATGTTTTATTCATTGAAATATATTTGATTATATTTGAATCTAATTGACATTTGGAGGAAACTGACGACTTTCGTTCCAAAATGGCACAACTGCCGTTTAACAGAATTAACACCTCGTCTTAGAATTGCATATCTGAACTCGAAGTATAGAAAATCAGATGGAAGCCTCTTCGAGGGTTACATGTGTTATTTGTGCAGAAATAAACTTTTACAAGTCAATCCTTGAACACTAGACAAAAAAAACAACTATAAATGGGTGCGAATTGTAATAGTGAACACAGGTTTAAATGAATTCCTCTGACTAAAGCAACCCAGCTGCTTGTTTTTATATTAGTTGTTTTATTAGGTTTAAAAACAAACATTATAAAACTAATTGTATTGCTTATTACCATTAACAAAAACGTCCTTTTATCAGGGAATACCATGTCTGCTAAATAGAGAAATGTAGAAAGAAGCCAACACTTCACGATATGCTGAAGTGGGCACCACCAGCACGATTAGCTCGAGTTAAAGCAACATTTTGTAACTTTTGACCCATCTATCAGCTTAATTTTACACGTTAAATGCTTTTCCTGGTCAGTATACAGCACTTGGAGGGTATCAATGCTGCTCTTCTTAATGGGCTTGGATCCATCACTGAACCAGAGAAGCTGCTTTACGACACTATAAACTCCCCTTAAAATAGAACTGTTTTTGGTTCTCTGATGTAGGAGCTAATCTAGAGGGATGAATGAGGCCTTGACTTTATAAGTGACTCCATGACTTCTCCATCTGCTGATCCAAAGTGGTCCGCTATCAGATTCCAAAACACTGAGGGACTAGTTTATTTGTTTGGTTATCATTTGTTTTTGGGGTGTTAAATGTGGAAGTTACAGGTCTAGCGCCCCTAGTGGTTAAAGGTTACACAGTGCTGTTTTAATTAGTTGGTAGATGTGTACCTTCTGGCTATTCAATTACCCTAAACGTGCAGCCTGAGCTAAAATGAGCATTTTGCTATGTTCAAATGGCCTAGTCAAAGTCCATACTTGAATCCCATTGATTTTCTTTGGCAAGATTTAAGAATACACTTTTAAAGATACTCTCTCCCCATTCCGACTGAGTTTAGGGGTCTTTAAGAAGACAAACACATGACGCACATTTTTATATCGTTCCACTTTACAATAATTTGATACTTTGGTGGTTGGTCAATGTTTTGGGATTTTTAGTTGTGATGTAAAAAAAATATAGAAAATTCACTCTGGTTTCCCAATATTGGATCCATACAATGATGGACATGGATTTGCAATAGCTGAAGAGTTGATAAAGCTATTTCCCTTTGAGGGAAGAGTTGCTGCTGCTAACATATAGCATCAAGAGTTGAGTGTGGAGTGCTGCTTAATGTTGTCCTGTTAGAAAACAGCATTAAAATGCTGTATGTGCTATGCTTTAGTAAAAGCATCTGATAGATCGCTTATCTCAAAAAGCTTCAAACCTGATATCTAACATTTCTGCTGCTCCATTCTTGGAGCTAAGAAGCCAGATAAGGTGCAGAGGTTAATTCTGGAAGGTCCTGTCCAGCTTGAACGCATCATTTTAAGCTGTTTTTGTTTCCTGCTCAGAGACGTTTAGAGAACATTAATGGAAAAAAACAAACCCGCTTTGTTGGGGATGATGGCTTTGCTTCTGTCCCAACATGTGTCTGGTCCAGAGTGGTTTAAATCTGCCCACCTGTCCACACCATAATCCTCCCAGCTTTATTACAAAACTGTGCAATTAATTAAAGGCTCAAACGCCGGGATTAGTAACCGACTTCAACCTGATTCTCAGAGGTTTCCTAAACCTGGAGTTGTTGACATTTCTCTGCATTTGGAGGAAAACGATTGTGATTCACATACAGAGGAACGTTGAGAGTTTGCCAGGAAATGCACCCCAACAACCAGAGGTGAGCTTAGTGGAACAGCAGCGTTGGTCTCGTTTACAGTGGCATTATGGGGATTAGGATTATCTGTGCTGTATGTTTACAGCATAATGAAACAGGCCTGATATAATGACCATCAAATCTGGATTAGGTCATTCACAGGAGAGGAGGGAATTTATCCCGCCGATTATTATGTTCCATGAAAATCCCCCCAAACACACCTTTGCACATGTAGACATGAGGATCTGCTTATTTTCCCAGTAAAATCTGCCTGGTCAACGGAGCTCAGGGTCCTGTTGGAACTCCCAGAAAGTCGGCGACCAGGAGCTCCATAAAAAGGTGTTTATGTGTTCATTGTGTGCATCTGTGTGTGCAGGACCGTTACCAAAGCAGGTTATGGCAGCACAGAAATGACACGGCGCAACAGATGATGGGCATTATCCCATCAACCTGCTGTTCCTGCACACACTCTGTACCCTCCTTGTTCTGTCTGAAAGGACAGCAGGGGTGTGTGTGTGTGTGTGTGAGCATGAGCGGGATGGACGAAGGGAGGGAGTCCTTTCACACACACACACACACACACACACACACTGCACCTGTCACAAACAGCCTGTCAGAGCAGAAGAAAAGAAAGTTCAGCCATGAGGAAAAACCGAGGGACCGGGTGTTTGCTGGAGTCCAAGCAGAGTTATAGAGCCTCAGCTGATATCAACTTGATTAAAGTGGTTGTTTCTTTGTTTCAGTTTGTTCCTCTTGGATCTTACATGTGATATTTTATGATGACTATAATCCTCAGAGCTCATTTGAAGCTCCTAAAAACATGAACACCTGATTTATGAAATATTTTTTCCTGGTTTTTGTTGTTGGTTTGTCTGAAATTACTATTTCCATGTTTTTTTATGTTTTATTCTCTTATTTACCATTTTTGTTCCTTTTTTACCCATCCTGTCTTTTTGCACACCATTTTAAACAGTCTCACTGGAATAAAGCATCATCATCGTCAAAGGAAACTTGATTCACCCCAATGGTAGTCAGTTGCTAAACATAAAGAGTGCACGTCTTTGAAAGGTATCTGAATGTTTTTTTTAAACCATATAGCCCCTCCGTTGTTTTTTTGGGTGGCATAGCTAGAACGACTTTAAAGGAAGGTGGACACCCTGATATATCTGGACCACCTTTAGTGCCGTTAATGAGGAGAAGCCCGGACACTTTATACTCAGTGTTTAATGCAACGCACAAAGATTGTATTTATGTAATCGTGTCAATATTATTGGATCATAACAAAGTTGTTTAATTTTCCATGACAAACTGGAATCCTCTGCTTGCACAAGTGCGAGATAAAAGATGGAGTATAAGGTCACTGAAGGCAGGGAGATACCCTGGTTTTAACATTAGAGCAATATCAGACCTAAATATCAGCAAACATGACTCAATCTGCATACATGAAGGCTTAAACCCTGTATGTAATGTACCTCAGCAGAAGGTTAACTTCTCTGCCTGCAAATTGCCGCCACCCCCCTCCAACACCACCGGACAAAAGGCTCAGCAGTGGCCCGGTGATTGCCTCTTTTCAAATGGAAATGCCGGTTGCTTCTCTTCTGCCCGTTGCCTTAAGCAGTGTACAAATTACAGTTTACAAGGCATGGAGGAATAAAAAGGGGAGTAGATAGATAGGGAGAAGAGAAGGTGGGAGGGAGCGAGGGCGAGCAAAGCAGAATATCTTTTCTTGCTATTATTATTTTTTTTTTAATTCGGCAAAGTGACATGTAAATTAGCCTTTAAGTGCTCCACTCAGGCACTGTGATCGTGCCCTAATTGTCACAGTCAATTGTGGCCAACAGTCTCTTCAATCCTGGCGGCTTTTGACAACAAGCACACCAGGATCAAAAGACGAATCATTGACTCGCCCCTACACACACACATATACACTTCAGTCTGTGATTTAGGTGGCTGTGGAAGAAAAACGGTCTGAAGCAGGGAGGTGAGAATGCTAGCTCTACTCAGAGTGTCCGAGTTTATTTCCTGGAGCAGTTTATATCCTCAATATCTTTAAAATCCTTAGAATAACACAGCCAGTGGATGAGCGGTGGAGTTAATCAGTAGGTTTAGTGATCCGGAGTCCAACAAAGTCATGAACTTAAAGAAGGCAGGGACAAAAAAAATGACACAAATGAGGAGACTTATTGAAGAAGGATCGAAGCTAATTTCTCCACAAAGTCAGACTTGGTGTTTCACCCTACTTCCTCTAACTAATCATGCAACATGATTCACAAAGCTCCCTTGTCATAGTCACAAGCTCCTGAGCTTGTTGCTCAGTAGTTTGGACACAAACACCACAGCTCTTGGACTTTACTGGGCGATCATGAAGAAGCATATGATTTTGAGCAGCATTGCCTTCCTTGTAGACATGCTCCATTTTCGCTCTATAAAATAGATTTTTAAAATGGAAAACACCTTTTCAAGCTAACTCTACCATATGTGAAAAGGCACTTACTCTCTAAACCCAAGAACCCCCATTTTGGCATAAACTGTAATCTAGTGTTCATAGGATCAGGCTTTGAGATCTTTTTATTGTTGTATTTTTTTTCCATTAAGCAATATTGTACATTAGACAGCCTGTTTAGGGTCATACATGTTTACAGACTTTAACTAAGCCACTAGGTTTGTTGTTTGGGGATATTTTGTAGAGACAGACTTGCTTGTGTCAGATTACAAACTGATAGACAGTCTCTTTCAGGGTTTTTCTACAATTATTGAAATCCATCAATGACAGCAAGTTGTCTATTTGCAAGACCCAGATCATCAGACTACTGTTAGCATGATGTTCTTTGACTAAATGCTGTGTTAGTTCTGCCCCTGATGTAACGACACGCGTCCCACAAACTCCCTTTTTCTGTTGACAGTCCACAGAGTATTTTCGAAAGCTCTTGAAAATGTGAGACGGACCTTTTGTAGTTTTCTTGGGTCTGCTGTGGTTCTGGCCTTACAACTCTTCCATAGAGTTCAGTCTCTTTGTCCTGTTGTTGAGTCATGAACTTTGACCTTATCTAAAGCAGTGAGGTCTGGAGAGCTTTAGATGTTGTTCTGGTTGACTTCATGGGTGAGTTGTCAATGCAGTCTTGGAGTAATTTTGTCGGCCACCCACTCCTGTGCAGGTTTTCTACTGTTTTCTCTATTTGTAGATTTTGGCCCACAGTGTGGGCATTTGATGTTATAATCTGTATTCTTCTCCAGACTGATAGGTGCTACCAGCATTGTGAAGGGCTTTTTAAGGTATTTTAGCCTATTTCATGCTGTTAGACATGAAACATTTATGTAAAAACTGGAAACAAAAGAAATCTTCAAGGAGAATAATATATTTCCCTGTGCTTTAAATGTTCTTATCCAACAGATCAATGTGCTAACAAGGATTAACCTGGGTCAATGTAAAGCATTTGTGTTAAGATGAGGGATGTCAAAATGCTAGATTATGATTACAGCATAGAAAGCTCAGAATCATGATCAACATATCTTTGGTTTTGCTCCCATCTTAAACCTTTGAGATGCCGAACTGATATTTTAAGAACATGCAGTAAAAACGGACTAAAAACAATACCATACCCAAAATAAATTACACTAGTCAGTTCGGAATAACAGCAAACCCATGATGGTTTCGGATGAGCCTCTGCCTCCTTGGTGAATGTCGTAACGCCACCGCCGCACCCTGCCACACACAGACTTGGAATTTTTCTCCTTCATAAAGGAATCTTCACCATGAGGTGGATATGGAGTAAATTATTGCCTTTTACTGTGAAACAAAAACATTTCCGGGTTAGGTTTTATGTGAGACATGTTTGTACACTGAATACAGAGATCATTGTATTTGTATGAATAACTGCAAATGATTGTGTGATAAATCTCGTCTAGATTGTAACCTTAGTGCTCAACAGTACTGCAGAAAAAGCCACACAGTATATTTTACATCCAAGTTTGTGTCCAACTGGTCTTTATACCAAGCCTCTCTGAAAGCCTCTCAAAGTTTGTCTGCAGCTTTTGGCTCATTTTTCTTGGATATCTTAGTCAACTTCTTGCTAATAAAAAGTATTTGATATTCACATCTTTAAGAAAGAAAGAAATGCAAAAAAATCCTGGCCAAATAGCAGAGAGACATGTCATCTTTCTGTCAATCATCTACTGAGGTAAGCTAAACAAAGGTCAGCCTAACCAAAACAACGTAGGCTAAACTAAGACTAGCTAGAATAACATACATTTACTACCTTTGAATATATGAGGGTATTAATCTAAATTTTAGCTCAAGTAGAATTAGGTAAACTAAGCTATGCTACGGTAGATTAAACAATGCTAGGTTAAATGATGCTAATCTAAAGAAAGCTGACACCTTAAAGTTAAACTAAGAAAAGGTCAGGTAAACAAACCAAATTAAAACTAGGCATGTTTCCATCCAAATTTTTCAAACTTTTAAAGTGTTGAAGAAAAAGAAATGAGAATTAGACGTGATTCCCTCCATTGAGGCAAGTAGATAAGTAATTGGCCAAGGTTTTAATAAACGTGTTGGAATTGGGCAAGTTGTACTGCAGTAAACTAAACATAAGCTAGCTTAACTTAGCTAAAGTAGGCTAAAGTGAGATAAAGCGAATGAGGCTTAGAAGTAAGCTCATTCAACTAAATCATTTTTTATCAGTGTTCTCTCTGAGATTACGTTTTAGGCAGTTAGGCCTAAGAGATTTGCCAAGCTAGGTTAAATAAGATGCTTTCTTGAAGTGAGACAACAGCACCTTTGTTATGCTCCACGAAATTATGGTTGAAATCCTGAGGAGGGTTTTTCCGTTTGGAAAAAAAGAAGAAAATGGATGGAAGGCTGAGATAAGCTAACAATGATAGACAAGATAAAATATTTGCAATATCTTTACTAATTATTTTGTGTCTAAATAATTAGTTGTCCTTTAACAGTGGCCCACTACTGGATTAAAACAATACAGAAAAGACAGCTAGATAAAACCTCTAAGAACCTTCAAAAACCCTGGAGAACTAGTGATCAAGCCCACTTGTGAACACAGCAAGAATATCTGGCTGCTTTGATGAAACATATAACAACATTAGAAATGGCTCCAGACTTTTTTACAGTTCTGGCATCGTCTTTATATTATAAACAGAATAGATTATTAAGAGAAAGGCCTATTGCTACTATCCCACTGCTTTTGGATCTAAATGTAATCCATAGGTCTACAAAATATAAGGGGGTTTCAGCTTTTTAAGTGTCAGTATCTCACCAAGGACTTTTTTCCCCTCAGGAATATGATTTAGCTTTTATCTTTTACCTCAAACAATTGTTGCAGTTCAGATCATAAGTAGAACAAAGTTATCATGAACATCAGTAGTGGAAAGATTTATCCTCCTGTAAGTTCATCTATTTCTTTGAAGGGTTGGTTTCCAGGTTTTGCAGTATGATTGCAAATCTTGTTTTTCCTGCCTTATCAATACATGTTTGGTAAACAGTTTTTTTTCACCCTCTCTTAGCTGTGTAATATTTAAGCTGAAGCCCAGTGAATGTGGACAGCTCTGACTGAGTGGTTCAAGGCTCGTGCAGATCTTTTGATTCTATCTTTGTGTCCTGGGAGGATGTAACCTCATATACACAGGCAGATATTAAGAGCACGCAGATATGCAAATGTCTGTCGAGATTAGAGCTACAACAATTATTCAAATGTTTGATTAATTATTCATCGGAGACGCTGTCAATTATTCATTTCAGGGAGAGATAAGGCGCCTTTTTTTATCTTGGAGTAAAAAGTTTTCTTGAGGGATCTATCAGCATCCCAATCACAACCATTTTATTTGTGAAGTACAGTAAATGTGCTGGATTTGTTTTGGTGGCACTTATAACGAGACTGTGACGGGATCAGACGGCAGACAAGTAGACGGTACGCATTATGTATTCTGTATGTGAATGCCTCTTTGTGTCTGGTTCCAAGATGATTGGATCTTTCCTGTGATTGTTTAGTAGAACTGGCCACTTAACTTTGATTTTGACTCAGTTGAGGCAGATGATGTTTAATCCTCGCAGGTCTCTTGTGGGTCTCTTATGGCAGTATATTACCTTTTAAATCACAGATTTCACTGCAACCTCCAACTTTTTTTCTCTGGTTTGTACAACTTTTTTACTCTCTGGAATAAGTTTTTTTTTCTTAGTATTAAAAGAGCTAAAAAAAAAAGTTTGACCAGTAAAATCGTGGCCAACTTATTGTTATTAATACAAACGCACGAAAATTGACCTTACATGGACTCTAACAATTATCCTTATCTACGATCAGATCAAGGCATTCAGTGGAAGTTAAAGTTGTTCTGTTGGATTCTGGGTATGCCCTAGAACAGGGGTAGGCAGTGCCTCTGTCCTCAGCTTTTGCATTAATTTCTGCTCCACCACACCTGAAACAAAAGGCCAAATCACCTCCTTGGCATGTGGGTAAGTTTAGCAGAGGCCTGGGCATCAGCCAATCATTTGCATCAGGTGTGTTTAAAAAAGGGAAGCATGCAAAAGCTGCAGGACACAATGTAAAAAAAAGTGTTGTAAAAACTGAAAAATTTAAGGCAACATGATGCAAGAGGTTTTTGAGGTTTAGCCATGGCTGCTGCAGACGGGCTAACGTTAGCCATGTCTGCTGCAGACGGGCTATCGTTAGCCATGGCTGCTGCAGACAAGCTAATGTTAGCCATGGCTGCTGCAGACGAGCTTACGTTAGCCATGGCTGCTGCAGACGAGCTAACGTTAGCCATGGCTGCTGCAGACGGGCTAACGTTAGCCATGGCTGCTGCAGACGGGCTAACGTTAGCCATGG
>JAUZNJ010033527.1:0-13119 GCA_034780135.1 Jordanella pulchra | reverse complement strand
CCTCAGGAGGTACAACCTTAACTCCGACCTGCTGCTGGCCTTCTACCGCTCCTCCGTCGAGAGCTTGCTGACCTACTTCATCACAGTATGGTTTGGCAGCTCCACCGCCGCCAACAGGGAGAGGCTGCAGAAGGTGGTAAAGGCAGCGCAGAGGATCATCGGTCGCCCTCTCCCCTCCCTGACGGACATCTACTCTGCCCGGTGCCTGAGCAGGGCCAGGGCCATCTCCAATGACAGCTCCCACCCTGGCTTTGCCCTGTTGCCCTCTGGAAGGCGCTACAGGCAAATGAGGATGAGGACAAAAAGACTTAAAAGCATTTTTTTCCCCCAAGCCATTGCCGCCCTCAACTCCGAGCTGCACTGACGGTCACTTTTCACCCGTTTTGCACTATTCCCCAAGCCATTGCCGCCCTCAACTACGACCTCCACTGACTGTCACTTTTCACCTGTTTTGCACTGTTCCCCCCCACAAACTGTGCCAGTACTATTTACATTTTCCTTTTCTTTCTACTATATTTATTATTTTATTTTTTATTTCACGGTAGCTGAATGGAAGTCCCAAAAACCTCATTGTATCTGTTGTAGAATATGATGACAATAAAGGCTTTCTGATCTGCTGATCTGATCCGATGATCAATTCTGAATAATGACAAGATGTAGAAAAAGAACACAGAGGTACCCTTCTTCGTGGAAATGCAAAACAAACTAACAGGAAAACATCTATTTACCCTGTTAAAACCTTCGATCTAAATGTGCTTGAAGTATTAAAATCTCTGTCATTTACTCTTAGATTAATAAAAAGTCTTAATAGTCTTTCAATGGCTGATGTAATGTACATAAAAAGTGATGTAAAGCAGATGTTTAAAAAAAGAGACAAAGAAAGATAGTTACAAAGGTGAGCTGCTCGTGCGCCAAATGTATATTGAAATTAACCATTGTTGAAGGCCTGTGTTTGTGGTTGAGCAGTGTAACAGCTTTCAGGACACAGCTTTTAATGGGCTCTGCGCTACACAGCAGTTTTATTCTAACATCCTTTTTCACCCTCACTGATTCTTCATTAACGTCGTCCATACAGTGAAATGCACAACAATAGGAGATCAACCTTCATCCTGTATTTGTCATTATCTGCTCTGCTGCCTGAGCCCAAACCTCCCCAAGAGTTAGCCATTTGAAGAACAAAACAAAAGGGATGGTTATATAGGGGCAATTAGGCCTCCAAGTTGAGAATTTTCAAAGTTTAACTTTTTGCCTTTAAAAGGTCTGTTTTCAAAGTTTTTCTTTCTTTTTTTTTTTCTTTTTTTGCGTTCAGAAACTACATTTGAAAGACCAAAGAGCATCCAGCAGCAGGGAAAGAAACACATAGGCTCTAAGAAATTCTCTGCTTAATGTTTTAAGGCACCAAAATGGGGAGAGGGTTGGAGTAGAACAGAGAGCCCAGCAGCAGAGGCTGACAGAAAAGAGGAGACTGCTGTAGCTGGTCATTAATAGTCAACCAGGATATATTGCTGGGGGATTTCAGACCATGGAGGCAGCTTGATAATTCAATCTGTCAAGCTCATGATACAAGCTAGGCCAATTAACTGGAGAGGAGGCATGCCTGACCCCAACATCTCTCCCTCCCTTTCTCCGTTATTCCTTCTGTGTTTGCAACATCCCTGGCGTGTGTTAGAGCAACATCTATGCCGCTTAAACTGTCACTCCCTCTGGGGTCGGAAAGAACAGAAACCTGCATGTGTTGATCAGTGGATGTCGTATTATTTCCTTCCGCCAAAGCAGTGCCTGTGTTCATGGACAGATGGCCAAACAACAACTGCTGCTAATGGACAGCTAATTGCGAGTACTTGACGGTTGCAACAGCTTTTTGACAAATGAAACCTGAGTGTTTTCTGTCTTCCTCTTGTTAATTTATAGGTACATTTTTCATTGGTTCTTTCCCTTATTTCTGCACCTGTTGTCTCTCACCTCGCACTGCAAGAGAAGCAGAACAGAAGATTAAAGGTCCTCTCACTGCCTCAGTGCACAGACTGGTTCCTTTTTGTCAGATGTTTGGCAACCTCCCAACCTTTCCAAACAATTCTTCCCATGCTGTTAATTAAAACACTTTCAGAAGCCATGCAAATGCAAGGCCTACAGTATGTTGAAAAATGTTTATAACCTTCTACTAGGAATCCTTGAATAAAATCAGTGCAATGAATTGTGGAGAATGAACCACATTAATTCATCATAAAAAAAGAGAAAACTTGAGAAAAGGGAAAATATAATGCACAAATAACATACCAGGGATATTCTAGGAAACAAGCAGTCATAGTAATAGAAGGATCTGACACTGAAGTATGAAGCAGAGTATATACATTGAGGATAGCAAATACAGTGGGACAAAAAAGTATTTAGTTAGCCAATTTTCATCATAGGTATACATCAACTATAAGAGACAAAGGGAGAAAAAAAATCCAGAAAATCAGTGTGATTTTTAAAGAATTTATTTGCAAAATATGGTGGAAAACTAGTATTTGGTCAGTAACAAAAGTTCATCTCAATATTTTGTTTTATACCCTTTGTTGGCAATGACAGAGATCAAACGTTTTCTGTAAGTCTTCACAAGGTTTTCACACACTGTTGCTAGTTTTTTGGCCCATTCCTCCATGGAGAGGAATGCAACATTGACTTTCAACTCCCTCCAAAGATTTTCTATGGGGTTGAGATCTGGAGACTGGCTAGGCCTCTCCAAGACCTTGAAATGCTTCTTACGAAGCTCCTCCTTTGTTACCTCGGCAGTGTGTTTGGGATCATTGTCATGCTGAAAGACCCAGCCCCGTTTCATCTTCAATGTCCTTGCTGATGGAAGGTTTTCACTCAAAATTTGACAATACATGGCCTCATTCATTCTTTCCTTTACACAGATCAGTCGTCCTGGTCCCTTAGAAAAACAGCCCCAAAGCATTATGTTTCCACCCCCATGCTTCACAGTAGGGGTTCTTTGGATGCAACTCAGCATTCTCGCTCCTCCAAACACGACGAGTAGAGTTTTTACCAAAAAGTTCTATTTTGGTTTCATCTTTCCATATGATATTCTCCCAGTGATCTTCTGGATCATCTAAATGCTCTCTGTCAAACGGGCCTTGACATGTACTGGCTTAAGCAGGGGGGACAGTGGTCTGGAAACAGATCAACGAGGGGATCAACAGGAGTGTTACACTTAGGAGGCTTAGTGATACCATAAGTTAGCAAACACTCCACTCTGACCACTGGGCAGCAGCTCCTTAAGTGCAGGGAGGATGATGAGACTGAGTGAAAACACCTGTGCCGCTGGAAGCCACACCACACTAAAAACCAAACCTGGCACCATCTGGTGGTGGAAAAGGAAGGCGCACAGGAGAGTAAAAACCCACAAAAAAATAACAAAGAGCCCCGGATCATGACAATAACCCCTGGACAAGATTTTTCTAATTACCGACTAATTACCTTCTTTTTGAAAGAGACTGGTCTGATAGACAAAAAACAGCCCGTAATCTACGTAAAGTGTTCGTTTCATGAGGATTTACGGACAAATATAGCTGAGTATATTCAGCTTAACAGTGGAGGTTAATCCCATGCTTTCTAATAATTCTACCAATTGTGAGCATATATATAGAAAAGAGAATTGGCCCTAGCACTGATCGCTGTGGTACTCCGCAGATACCTCTGGAGCATGAGGAAGATTTATCACTAACGTAAACAGATTTGAATATGTCAAATAAATAAGATGTAAATCAGCCTTCATTTCTACAGATTGTTCAAGCCTAAATAAAAGAATATTATCATCGACTGTATTAAATGTGGTTCTGAGGTCTAACAGGACAAGTACTGATACAAGTCCGTTATCCAAGGCCATGGGGATGTCATTAGTTATTTTCACCACAGCTCTTTCAGTTCTATGGTGAGCTCTAAAACCTGATTAAAACTCTTCAAAAAGTTTATTATGGTGTAAATAGTCACAGAGCTGTCTAGCAACTATCTTTTCCTGAATTTTTGATAGGAAAGCAAGATTGGATATATCTATAATTTATCAAGTCTTTTGGATCAACAGAAGGTATAGGTTCGCTGTAATTAAACCTATACCTTAAGTATAGGTTTAATTACAGCTAACTTCAGAGCCTGCAGTACAGTACATATTCCCATAACAAGGAAAGATTAATCATATCTAGAGTGGTGGTATAAATAAACACCAAACCATTAAATTATTAATGGTTCTAACAGGACAAGTACTGATACAAGTCCGTTATCCAAGGCCATGGGGATGTCATTAGTTATTTTCACCACAGCTCTTTCAGTATCGTGAGCTCTAAAACCTGATTAAAACTCTTCAAAAAGTTCATTATGGTGTAAATAGTCACAGAGCTGTCTAGCAACTATCTTTTCCCGAATTTTTGATAGGAAAGCAAGATTGGATATTGCTATAATTTATCAAGTCATTTGGATCAACAGAAGGTATAGGTTAGCTGTAATTAAACCTATACTTAAGGTATAGGTTTAATTACAGCTAACTTAAGAGCCTGCAGCACAGTACATATCCCCATAACAAGGAAAGATTAATCATATCTAAAGTGGAGGTAGAAATAAACACCAAACCATTAAATTATCAAAAATACTAAACAACAGTCATACATATTATAACAACAGAACACAGTGGCAGGTATAAGATAAAGTTGAGCGGAAATTATAATCTTTGTTAAATTATAGAAAATACCTTTCGCACTTGATCTTGTTTAAAATAAGCCATACCTAAACCAAACCATAAACTCTGAACACACAATATTTTATTGATGTTCCATGTAACTTGGCAGAATCAAGGTGTGGAGAACAGGGAAGCCTGTCAAAACTGATCTACAGCCCCAGCTATAAACGGGAACATTCACAAAGACGAGTGGTCAGGTTTTGAAGATAAGCCATGAGCGAAAATGATTGTGCAGTTTGATACAGAATGGGTAGAGTAATATGCCATCACCAAACAACATTTAAATGCACAACTAAAAATAAGGTGGTCAAACTACTGTTAAGTAGTTTCAAAATATGTTACTTTATCTAAGTTCTTACACGAAGACTGATAGCAATATTTCAGTAAAACCACTGTGTCGCTTGTACAAGCATTATTCTATAGTGTATAAGGGATTATGGGCTTCAGTTCTTCTTTGGCACTATTGCTGTCTGTTGTTTTGGAGTAAAACTTGCCTCACACTGAACATGGTGCAGCTGCAGTGCAGAGGTTTTGCAGAAAGTCACTCACACAGGGTGTCCCTGCAGCAACTCCAGCTGCAGAAACTGCGTTCATGAGCGTAGGTTGTTGTGTTGTTTTTATTCTGAAATTCACTTGTTTTCTGTCTGCACCCTTCTCCTCTCGGCTTTTTCTGTTTGGCATGTGAAATTCAGGAGCTTAAGCCACAGGCTGCTTTGGCATCTAGCCAAATTTCCTTCTTGCTGTAAAACTTTGTTGATCAGCACGACCTCGGCAACTACAACCACACTGTATCATGGCTAATGTAAGTGTACATGTTGGTTTTTATGACGTGGGTTCTTTGCGACAGTTGTACAGTAGCTGCACTGCAATCAGTGTTAGCCAGGTGTTAATCCCGTTAGCCCATCACTTATTCAGTATTAGTCTTGACCCACAACTCGAAAATAGCTTATAGAAGAAAACCTGTTCGAAACTGCAGACAACTTGGCACTGACCTTCAAAAAAGAAATTATTTCACCTTCCAGGACAAATGAACAAATGTTCTGTTGAAGCCCCAATTGAATGTTTTGGATTAGAGTGTGTCACTATGATGTAGTGGAGATGTGCCCCATCCATATTAACTAAGCTTGAGCTGTTAAAAAAATGGGTTGAAAAAATGTAGGTGTAAACCGTGTATTAGCAAAACTTGAACAGAAAAATAACAATAATAATAGTCCCTGAGAAAGCAGTTGGTCAGTTGCAACGCTCAGATATGCCACAAATCTCTGTCTTTTTTTTGCAAATGTATGTGAAAACCATGCATCATTTCACTTTTACAACACAAATATATAATGCTATGGGTTAATAAAGCAACAAAATATATAAAGGTTCAAGGGGTCAGAATGCTTTTTGGAGAGTAAAACAAAATTGCCATAGTGATCAACAAACCAATGGCTTGATCTTAAATTGATAGGTATTTTTACTGTGAATCACATGCTGAAAAGAATGTTGAAATCGTATCACAGATAAACTTTAGCTCACTTATTTCAAGAAACAAGTGAAATGTGTTGCATACTAGGGGAGGTAGGTGCACTCAAACTACCAATGTTTCATCTGTAATTTTCCCCAAATAACATCCGTCAAATGACAATAATTTCTTCAAAGGACAAAAATGGGAGACAGTGTTCGGAAGCCCAACTCATGTAGCACTTACATTCCCTATCAAGTGAATGTTAAAAGACTTTCAGTATCATTAGAATTCTGAATGTTGGCCTTCCAATTACAAGCCATCCTGCTCTGTTGGGTTTTACAGTTTGCTGTTGTGTCTCATGGAGGTTTGCTCTGCATGTGATTGTGTTTGTGTGTGTGTTTGAGTTTTGTATATTTAATGTCACTGTGTGTCGCTTTCTTTTTTCTGTCTTTTAACAGCTGCATAGCCATCCATCATGCTTGCTGCAGGGCAAAAAAGCAGGTTGTCTGTGCATATTCCATGGCTGTGAAATCCAGCACATAATAATATCCCATTTTGAAGACTTGCTTTGATAATCCTCCACCAAAGATGAGTCTCCAAAGAATTATTCGCATAAGTGCATGCAGCCTTCATGGAACTGAACTCTAACTTTCTGTGAAGGGGGTTAGATGTAAAGTCTTGCATCAAAGCGCCTGGGAAGGAGCTTCCACACTTCTTCTGACCGTTAAAAAAAAATGTATCGAGTTTTGCAGGAACTCTTAGATGAGCTCTCTTCAGAGGAGACCAGAGAGCAGCAGTAGCAGCACATGGGCTTTGGAGAAGCAGCGATGGGGAACAAGAAAACGATTGATTTAGATAAAGAGGGAGAAAATCGTGGGACTGGAGAGTTGTATGAAAATTTTGTTTTATTTATTAGCAACTTTGCTTGACTGAATATGACTTTTTGGGGTTAGGGGACAAGGGGAAATGCATTCCTTGTATGCTTGTAGAAATATTCACACCCCTTGTAATTTTTCACATTTTGTCACACTATCACATATCCACATGAAGTGCTGTGGTCTGCATTTCTATGGAGCCACAGTTACATACAAATATAGCAGCAAGTCTGTTACTTTTTTTTCATATCACAGAAACATATTTAAAAGTTTAATTATTCTTATAAATCAGGTTACATTATTATTATAAAGTTGGATTTATAATCTCCCAAATGATAAATAATGGTACACAATTACTGATTTAAAAGCAACGGAGGGCAACAAATCTGTTTGTAAAAAACTGACAATACTGTGGCTAACAGCTGCAAATGTGCAGCAAATGGCTAAATGTGCATAAAACAGCAAATAGCATTGGAAATAGTAAATCACGCTGCACATAAATAAATTATGAAAAAAATGTATGTAAAAAAACAAATGAAACAGGTAATGCTTCAAATAACAAAAACAAGAGCAAGTAAATAAAAGCAGTACAGTTGGTCCACAAAAACCAATTGCCCCAGACCACTGGGGGGAGTAAACAACAAAGTAATTTAGAATCAGCCCCTGACTAAAGCCTTTTTCCTACTGAAATTAGTGGGTTACCGTGGACTTTTAAAATATGGGTTGACCTGTAAACAATCAGCATTTGGCTCTCTTCCCATTTCCCAGCTGTTCCCACTGCCACTAAAAGCCGACTGTTAAACGTTTTTTTTGGCCAGTGGGAAAGAAGGCTAATTTATTCATACATTTTTTACTTTTTTAAAACTCATTGCTGTTGTTTTTTAAATGGACTGTACTTAGGTAATATTTTTTCCAAGCTAGGGGACTTAAAAGCACTTTACAATGAATTCTGTCCTTCATCCATTTGCACGCTGATGTTGAGAAGCTACTTTATTGCCACACCTGAGTAGGGGTTCACTGACTGCCGTACACACGCGTCAATCAAGATCAGTTGGCAATGCAGGTTTAAGTGTCTTGCTCAAGGACCCTACAACTTAATTGGTTTAGTGAATCTATCACCCCCACAGTAACCAAAGTAAAGTATGACTAAGGAAATTGATCGTAGTTGGTTTATATATCTTTTTCTGTAGTTATTTAATATAATAAAACAAAAACTATTTTTCCAAGTTTAATCTTTGTCTGATAACTGTGCAGTTCTAGAAGCTGAAATCTGAACATTCTTCAGCAGTATCCATCTTCCCACTCCACAAACAATTAAGTTTAGTTTAATTTCTTTTTTTGTTTTATCACAAACACTTTGTTAAATATTTTTTTATTGGAAATATAATGCATTGTTAAAAACATGCTATTTAATAATGTTAAATGTAATGTTGAGTGAATTGAAATAAAAATAAGACAAACTTTAAAGTCATTGTTTTTCCAAAAAGGCACATGCACAAAAAACCCTCATATGAGCAGTTAAATTTACTTTGAACTACTTTTTAAAGCATTTAAAAGATTTTACACAAACAGATTTAGTACAATGAGACCCCAATATATAATATACTGTGATTGTATGTTACTTCTCTGTGCATTTGTAGCTGCGAATGTGTTCCATGTATCTGAAACTCCCTTCAACTCAAGTGTAGATTTATTTCCACCTTCTTTTGTTTTAAATAGCCTGCGGTTCTTTTCAGGACATTCCACCTCTTGAGAGAGTACTGTTTTCTTCCTGGTTGTGGCTAATAATGTTAGCAAAACATCTCTAGGCTAATCAATGTTCTCTCATTAACCCTTTAAAGCCCGAACCATGAAATAATTGACAGAAAATTCTGATTTTTTAATAAAACAGTTGTCATTGAATTCTATGAAAAATTAAGAAAAAAAAGCATAAATTTTGTATAAGTGAAATTTCATTATTTTTTACATACATTTTGATACATTAGGCATTTCTGTATAATCTTTTATACATTTTCTGTTCCCTACATATTTCTGATTTATTAAGTCGGGTTCTCAAGAGCGAAAATATCCCACTGACGATGAAGAGGTCTCAAAATTCATGTATCAAATATGATACATTTAGCTTTAAAGGCTTAAGTTAAATATTGGTTAAATGGAAAATTTATAATCTTAAAGGTGGTACTTCATACATATAAGCTAAGCTAATACCAGCTTCACTGTTCATATTGAAGCTGAGGCCTGAATAAACACACATTTATAGTAGAACAAAAACATTTACAAATAGTTTATGGAAGATTATTGTTGTTCTTTTTGTTGTTGTAGTTTTGTGTTGTTCCCAGCATTGTGTATATAAAATTGTAAGCTGATGACAGAGATGGCTGTTGTTACCTTCTGTAGTGGTTACAACCTTCAAAATGAAAAAGATTGACAGGATTGTGCAGAAACAGATCCATATCTGGGTAAGCCATTAGTGGACAAAAAAGAAGCATGCGCTCATGACATGTTGGGGTCTTTTTATGCTGAATCTGCAGACGTAAGGTTTTTATTACGTTTTTGTAATAAAAAAAAGCTTGTATCAGTATTTTTTGCTTATGTGCCTCTTTGGTAGAATCCTGGCTTTGTAAAACACCTTCTAAAGTTTATTTATTTTTTACATATTTTTGTAGCAGTTTCTCTTAGTTCACAAATGGACCCTCGCTCAAAGCCATAGCTGTTTGGGGATTGGTTTCTCCATCAGTTTTCAGTTGTGCTTGACTTATCCATGTGTGAACAGTGACTCGAAATGTGCTCTATGATAAAATAAAATATATTGTTTTGTTCTAACCCTGCATAAAAACTCTCCACAATGTCAACCCTGACAAGTTCAAGGTGTCATCTTTCCACATTGTCAGGGTTTTAAATATTTTTGTACTGTAAAAAAAGCTATAAATCTACATACTGTACTTTAAGGTTTGAAAACCTAAGGGAAAAATACCGATAGCAAGAATGTTAGGGGCGACTCATAAACATCAACCACACTGTTTTTAACCCTAACCTCTGAGTTTTGATGCAGCATGCTCACAGTGAGCCTGGATTGAAAAGTGCTACTATTGTTTGATCATTAAAGTTTTATGACATGTTTGCCTTTGCTCTGATTCACGAGTTTTGCGAGTGTCAATTAGTGTCAGCAATTCAAGAAGCCCTGCCAGATAGAATACAAACTTCTGTCTTTCTTTTTGCTTCAACTTCAGACGAAGGAGGATTAAAGCAACTCGAGAAAGACAAAGGGGGAATGTATGTAGAATTTGCATGGCAAACACTCCTGACATTTCTGATTTGTTTATTATGCTGCAACCCTGTCAACTACTCATTGAAAACTTTACTTGAACGGTTGTTGTTTGAATGTGCAGGGGCGGTAACAAATATTTGATTTAAAAAGATAAACAAAAATTTTCCATTTCTTTTATTGCAAACCAAAATTAGATGTTACATTAGGAAGTTACATTAGGGATACCAGGAACTGAGGGGCAGCGAACTGGTGAATAGGTTTCTGTCATGTTGGGGTTTTTTTAAACCCGCAACAGAACACCAAGCCCGCATGCAGAACACCAAGACAAAAGAGCAAAATCAGATTTAAGGTGTTTATTTTAAGAGAAGTACACAGGAACGAGGCAAGAGCCAGGTCCAGGGAGGAAACACCAGCTGAGGCAGTCACTGGGAGAGAGAGCAGATTGGTGAGTTCAAGGCGAGTTGGAAAACTGAGTTGCAGAAACAAGTAAGATTGCGTCTTACTGTTTGGAGATCAGTTCCAGGTTCTGAAGGGGGGTTTTGGGTGTCCGGGATCCTTGTTTACTTTGTGTGTCCAGGAGCAACGGAGGAGTGCGGTGGGAAACGGACAGGTCGGCTCAGGTTGGTCAGAGACTAGAGGAGTGGTTTGGCTGTCAGTCGTTGGCGAAGAAGATCCAGGAGAACAACGGAGGATTGGGTCTGAGAGTTCGGGCATCCAATGGGTAAAAACCACGCTGTCACGAGGAAAGGTTTAGCTCAGGAAGGTAGCCAGGAGCAATACGGTGAATCCTGACTTCCAGGGGATCACCTAAAGGCAACGGGGAAAAAACACAGAGAGACAAGTTACTTGGAGATTCAGGGCAACGAGGAGAAAACTCAGAGATCTGACTCAGGAGGCTCTGTGGTACCAAAAGCTGGCAAACACTCAGCTCCGATGACTTGACAGCAGGTCCTTAAGTGCAGAGAGTTGATGAGGCTAGATTGATGACACCTGTGCTGCTGGAAGCCACACCGCACTCCAACCAGAACCTGGCGCCATCTGGTGGTGGAAGAAGGACAGACGCACAGGAGAATAAAAAACCCACAGCAGAATAACAGAGGACCCCGGATCATGACAGTTTGTACTGTCTTTGTGCTTTTTCTCTGCCAAGAGTCTTCTCAGGAAATGAGAAAGCGTTTGTGTACCACATCTCCAAAATTAGAGGAGGATTCTAATGTCTCTGAAATATGGATCACTGCGATCCACTGCAACCTAACAAAATGGGGGTGTTGTAATATTTTCTTATCGTGGGATACCTTGGGTTATCAAAGAAAAGTTAAACTTCATCCATGGCTCACATAGGAAGTGTGCTAAAAGGATGTGTTGATTAAATGTACTAACTTTGGTTTTGTTTCCACTGTTATGTTGGTGATACTCAGCTATATTTTTTCGTATGGTAAATACTAATTAATTGTTTCTATACACTTAAGACAGGTCTTGCTGACCTAAAAGATTGGATGACTCAAAACTTTCTGATTTTGAATGCAGTCAAAACAAATCTGTAAACAAATGTCTATGGACAAAAGTCTTTGAAAAGAAGCTGGTTAGTCATTCCCTTCATCTGGACGGGATTAAATCAATTTCAGGTAATAAAGTTAAAATGTTTTATGTTGTATTTGATCATGACGTGGCATTTAAATAACATATCAAAGAGGTTTCGAGAATTTCATCCTTTCATATCTGGATTATTTAATGAATTAATAATATTTTGTTCGGAGGTTATGCTAAGAATCTACTCCATCTATTTGTTAGACTGTAATTCTTTACTATTCGGAAAGTCCACAGCTGTAAACAAAAGCCTTTAACTGATCCAAAATACTTCAGCCAGAGTTCTGATAAAAATTGAAAAGAGATCATATTTCTCCCTTTATTGGCATTCTGTTTGATCTTCCTTCTCATGTACAACTCCCGAAATCACCTAGCTTCATCTTATTTCAGAGATCTTACTGTCCCTTATGTTTCTTTTTCTCCTTGACATAGCTATGTGGTAAGGTGGCAGGTAGGGATACTTCCCTAATACTACAGTGGATAATCAAAAGAAAGTAATGAAAGGAAATTTTTATATCCAACATAAGGCTAAAGCAGCAAAGAAAAACTACCAGACGTCATTGACAGTGTAAAGTTTAATTCATTGATTTAATTTGGTCGTTCATATAGTTATATTTTATTTAATTCATGACTATGCCTTTAAGATATTTTGTTATATCTGCTTTTCCTTAAGTTACATTGTCATTGGTTCGTTTTGAGTCATGAGTTAAAAACAAGGAAGTGGGTGTTGGAGAAGCGGGAATGAGATAATAAAGCGTGGTCGAAAAGTTCACCAGTCTCCATCCTTTCGTTACTCCTCCTGGAGAGTGATCTAGACACCAGTTCGTCGAACCCTCACGTTACATTTGGTGGCAGTGTGGTGTTATTTTGGTGGTTTTTGGCGCGTTTGGGGTGTTACTTGTCCCAAACCGTGGATGTTGTCACCTTTTGTGCCTTCTGGATTTTTTTTTTACACTCTTGGAGTACAACAGATTGCCTGTTTTCTGGTTTGGAGATATTAAGAACTTTTGCAGTATTTTTTCCCCCGTTTCGTGCATTTGGTGATTTTTTTTTTTTGTGCCGGACTTTTTTTTTCCTCACCATGTCGGATGATGAAAGTGACGCGCGTCTGCAGTCTTCCTCCGCTGATCACCGACAGAATGCTACGAGGTCAGGTGCTGCCCCTCCAGCCACACGTTCTGTCCCCAGTTCCCTGAAAATCGAGCTTCCACCTGCGTTTAAAGGAGAT
>JAUZNJ010033526.1:0-13119 GCA_034780135.1 Jordanella pulchra | reverse complement strand
AAACTTCTTAACTTTTCCCAGTCTCCGTGTGGTGTTCTGCATTTGGGTTAGCGCTCCCTTAACCCAACATGACACAATGTACATCACCTTGAACGCAACATATTCAAAAGACAAGGTGGTTGCAGCATCATGGCCTTGCCTCTTTTCAGTGGCTTCACTGGGGAAATTGGTAAGGATTTCGTAAAGATATCCATCCATCCATCTTCTCCTGCTTCATCCGTCAGGGTCGCAGTTGGGGCGGTGCCTACCTCCGGCAGACTATGGGCGTAAGGCGGGGTACACCCAGGACAGGACGCCATTCTGTCACAGGGCAACACAAAGACACACAAACACGTACAACCATGCACACACACACTCAAACCTAGGGACAATTGAAAGATGCCAATTAACCTAACAGTCATGTTTTTGGACCGTGGGAGGAAGGTGGAGTACCCGGAGAGAACCCACGCATGCAAGGGGAGAACATGCAAACTCCATGCAGAAAGACATAAAATGAATCCTTTAAGAAAACTTGTATGGCTTCTAGCTATTTAAGGACTGGTAATGTGCAACTTTTATATCTGTATTAGCTTTAGCCTAATGAAATATAGAATAAAAAAAGATAACATATTTCATCAGCAAGGTTCTGTTGAACTTGACTGTGTGTCATGAAATGGGTTTGTGTTTATTTCAGCTGTGTAGAGCCTGGGATCCATCTAAAAGTTGCTGTTAGAAGCTGAAAAGCACTTTAAAACTGTGGCAGATGTTCTGTTGCAATGAAACTGTTTATAACTAAATAATATCTTAACCAAGATCCAGGTCATTCAGCATATTACAATGCTGTCATTTTAAACTCAGGAATTTAAATGAAAAATGCATGTAACACTTTACATTTTAAAAAGACTTGGAAAAACATAAATTCCATTGTAAATCTTTTATTGTTTTTCCAGTAAAAAATAATGAGGTTTGTTGTTGCAAAATTACAAAACTGTGAGTCTTTAGATTTAAAATGAAGGGAATTTAATCAAAGTTACAACTATATTTTGTATATTATCTTTATACTAAAAAGCTACCCATTCACAACTTTTAATAGAATAAGAAAATCTCAATGATTTGGCAGCTAATAGGTTTAAATATAAACAGTGGCAAACAACATATTATCACCCTGTTTTGGTGGAACACAAAATTAGGTCACATTCTGTTGCTGGCTTAGTCATTCAGAGGGATGAGGACCGAGCTGCAAACCTGCACTTTGTCAGGTTGACGGAGGATTAAACAGCAGGTCTGTGAGAAGCAACAATGTGTCTGTAGATGTGTGTGTGCTTTATGAAAAGGACTGTTAAACAGTCATTAATAAAGATTGGAAGAACTATAATACACTGAAGGTTTTTTTTTATTAAAGTAAGATAATTTTACCTTAAATCTCAATTGGGTTCAAATGTTTACATATCATTTTAAGAGAAAATGTGTGTGGACAGCTAATCAGTTCCTCACAATCCATATTTTCACAATAACTTAATATATAAGTCAGCAGGACAGCCACACTCTAATTCATCCCTTCACTTGTTCTTTAGAACAAGCATCTGGGGTAAATGTCCATCTTCGATATCTGTTTCAAGACCTGCAAACAGACATGTTTCCAAAATTTTGTTCTGTTTCTGTTCCTGCCTTTCTTTATGTCCTCATCCTCTGTAACAGGATGATCCATGGAGCTTCTCCAGACATCTGTTATTTCAGATATTTCCCAGAAACACTGACAGGTTGTGAGTAACGATGATCCTCCAGCCAGGAAACCAGGAGACACAAATCCATCTCATTCTGCAAAATAGATCAAGGGTTATTTACAGAGGTGATCTAAAAGCCTGACATTATGTCCTTTACCTACACAGGCCCAAAGGCACTCCAATATTGTACAAACCTGTTTTATTCCATATATAAAATCAACCCAAATGCCAAAATACTCAATGGGTTTCTTTACTTTTTTAGCTGTCTCTGTAGCCTTAACAAGAAGCAGTCGCTCCAACTGGACCAGAACTTCAGTTACCAAACCTTAGAGTAACATTTTTTTTTACATTTGTAAAACATCATGTTAAGAGCTCATTTTTATTTATACATCATACGGAAAATATTTTATTGCATTTTGACTGTTTTTATTGTAGCAGTTAGCTAAACACCCTTCATAACTATTAAAACCTAATGAAATGTGCAAAAGGTCTAAAGATAAATGACATCTTTTTCATTAGAATAAAAGAACTGAAATATTTGCCAACCTTCTCATTACAGGAAGCCTTTTTAAGATCCTTATAACTGTTGTCATCCAACCTCCTTTAAAGTGTTGTAGGTTCTAAGTTTTGAATTATTTCTTTAACTGCAGATAAAACACATAATCAAAATGTCTAAATGTTTATATAAAGAATTGACCTCTGTCTGGACCATGGCATAAGCTTTGTATTATTTTTTATCACACAGCACAAGCTTGACATGATTTTAATTTCTGTCAAAAAGCAGCATAAGATTTTAAACTGCATGGTTTGTTTCTGCAACAGGCCAATCAGAACAGCCTGACAAAGATAACCAACAATGCATGGAGGGTAAATTTTAGGTGTTTTAAATAAACCAAGGAAGGTAGAAGGGAAATAATACCAGGTTAAAGCCCCAATGGCTGATGGCAAAAATATGTCAGGCATGATTTTTGATGACACTCGTTTATGTTTGGCAAAGGTGCTTCTTTTAATCTGAAAAACCAGAGAACATCGAGCTCAGCAGTCGCATACTTTGAACCTGGCTTTACAAGAGTGGCATCTTCTCTTTTCTTTCCATGTTTAAATATAAGCTAAAATATTTGTTTGCAATCATATTTACATTTTGAAATGAAAACAAAAACAGGAATTTGTTTATGAAAGGTTCAGATTTAAAGAAATATAATTATTAAAAAAAAGTCAGACATCTTTATTTTACAGGAATTGTGTCACTAATTATTCCTGTTTAAAAAAAGTTTTGCCTTTCTAATATTTATTAGATGTAAGATTTTAAGACGGCAACAAAAGATCAACATCATCCATTTTTTTGCACATATTTTCCAGAGGTTCCAACAAATGTGGAGGATGCATTACATGATTTTACCCCACTAAATAAAGGTCACTTGACCAAAAATGTTACTAGGATTTAATTGTTGTTTTGGTTTTTTTCTTGTTATTTCTACTATTTCTACGGGAAATAAACACACTCAAAAAAATATTAACTGAAAATACAGTAAGAGCAGAGAAAAAACAGTCTTAGCATTTTTGGGGAACATTTGTTGCCTTTTAACATTTCCATGACACCAGACTATTTTTTTTTAACTATTACATCATTTATTGTTCTTTTAGTAAAGCTACCCTCCAACAACGGCCTCTCTTACATTGTGTGTGTGGATTGTGAACATGTCTTTGCAAAATGTAAACACTGCAGAGACTTCCTGTCTCAGCACCAGAGGACTGCTCTAGAATTTGAAAGAAAATAATTGGAAGGCAGGGACAGTGAGAGAGACCAGAGCCTAAAAATGATGCTAAAACAAGAGGAAATGGGGGAAAAAGAAGAATATATGATAAAATGAGTGAGACTCAAACCAGGAATCTGAAACAGAAGAACAAAAGGATTTTAAATATACCAATAGATCAACAGATGGTCGAGTAAGGAAACAGAAATGATATTGTTTTATACTGAAGCCTTTGTTGCAGACTTTCAGGGTGACTCAAAAATGTGATATAAGATGGTGATTGATACACTGAGACGAGACATCAAATGCTGTCTGAAATACAAAGAGCATGATTGCTGTTGAATTGAGAATGATGCTTCTAAGGACTTTGTTGAAGAACTGTTGGTTTTGGAGGAGAGGCCAGCTTCATTAGGACATTTCAAGGATCGATAGGTAAGCCATCTTTTTTTTTTAAAAGGTGAGTTAACATCAGAAAGAAAGAACTCATTATATGTAAATATTGCTTCTAACAGAAAATGGATACAGTCACAAATTGTTAGCTGAATTTAATTCAGAGCAGCAAGAAAACATTCAGTTTGCCAGAAGGTGTCTTTAGTTACAGCTACAGTCTGGAGATGTTAGATCAGTGTGAGATTTCTGTGCCACCGTCTCACTCTTTGATTCTCTTTCGGTTAGTATTTTTCTGTCTCTCATGCAGTCATAACACTCATCCAAATAGGACTCCCACGCTGCTGGGGTTTATTTGGGCAGTGTTATTTTCAGTGTTCCTTTAGGCCTTTTGTTTTCCTCTCAGTAATTTCTGACAGTCACATTCATTAAGGATTCTGTATGTGCACTAGAGTGTGGTCTATATGGTTTAAATCAGATGTTTGTATACATTCATCATTAGCAGGACAGGTATTAATTTGAGGACTTTAATGTATCTTTTTTTTCACAGCTCTTTGTCCAGGATTTAATCAACCAACTTTAATTAATGTCAGGAATATGCATTGGATGATCCATTTTGATTCCTTTTATTATTTTTTCCCACACCGGTTTATAATTAGAAATACATGCGCTAAAACATCCATGTACCCTCCGTTATGTTTTGTGAATTGTTCTTTAGCTGGCTGGACTTCTACCACATACATGTGAAATCAGTTTTCATGGTCCTGGCGTCATGCTGTCTTAACATTTGAGTCTTTGCAATACTCTAAATTGTTCTCTGAAGTTGCTCCACCACTTTACTGTTGAAACCCTGGTGTGGTGCTGAAACAGCTTTGCTGGTCTACAGAGAATCCAAAGAAAAATGCCCAGAACATCAATCAATCTACAGTTACCCACCCTGGATAAGATCTTCTGCTCCAGTTGCCTGGAGAAAACACAAAATATGCTTTTGAGTTCTTTTTTCTGCTCTGCCAACCATCCGTTTGAGCTGCTGCTTTCAGGGAAAGTGTTTTTCACAGTTTCTATCCCCTGAACTATGAGCTAAAACATTGATCCTCATTTTATTAGCATTAATGGGCAAGTATTATCTTATTTTTTTCTTTTATGGCCAAAAAAGTGGTTTGTTGCATGAAGGAAACAAAATGCCACATAGGGTTTGGGACCTTAACTGCAGATCATTGAGTTGAACATGTAGTCAAGTCTTCATGTTTACTGTATGTATTAGTATGAAATTATTCAAATATTATTCACTGATTTATTAATTGAAATTTGATTTGGTACTTTATTGTTGTAGTTTACTGTATATATTACAATGAAAACAAATTCTAATCATAGCGAAACTGATAGAGTTAAGGGAGAAAGCTGTGATCTTTGGAAAGGGAATTCAGAAGGTTAATGTTAAGAGTCACACAAAATGAAATCTGGTACCTGGTACTATGAGTATTGTGGAAATTTCTATGTGTGTTTTAAATACAGACAATAAAATATGTATAAAATACTGAGTGAAAATCAAATAACTGTTTCAATTTTTAAACTGCTATGCTAGTGCCTTTGTGCTCCAGTGCAACTTTTGGAATAGGGTCGTCGTTGTTATTTTAGCTATTTTTCTAGCATTCAGTCATAATAATTGGAATTATTTTTCTGTCTTTCTTTTGTTTTGCAAGGCCACTGTGAAAGGTTTAAAGAATAGAGAACTGCAGACCTATTTTTTGCATGTCACTCAACTCTCCAAAGCGTTTTTTGCAGCAGTGTTGCCATTTGCTCTTAGGTTCTCTTTGTCTCAGGACCTCTCTCCTACGTTACTCAATTTAGCTGGAAAGTCAAATTGTTTTTAAGGCTACCGTGCTCCTGTGGGAACACTCAGTCCTGCAGAAATGAGCTCATTCCCTTTCCTGATTTTTGCCTTCCCACAATCTCTTCGTGAAGGACAGAGAATCACTATGAACTTATTGTGAGGGATTTTTGCCACAGGTCTGTGCCACTCTTTGAAGTATCAAGTCAGTTATGTTTCTCAGGTTTTACAAGTGACACTAAATCTGAAAGAAAATTATCTGAAATAATTTTGGTTGAGACTTCTTATAAAATTCAAATGTTGCAACAAAATAAAATCATTAGAAAAGGGTATCTTATACTACAGCTTATCTATAAACCTCATATGACTACTTATCCTACCCTTTAAACATCTTTGCTCTTTGAGATTAAAACCACATAGTTCAATCTTTTTGTTATTGCTAGTTTGAGGTGGGAAAGAAAAGGTATTGCACAATTGTGTGATGTGCATTTCTGAGGGCATAGTTTGTAGGACCATCTATTGCTGCAGTTACAGCAGCAAATCTCCAACTGTGTACATTTGGGACCAGTGGAAGGAGAACAGTCGGAAACATAAATGCTTTGTCCTTACCAAAGATTTTAAATTGGATTTAGATTTGAACTTTAAGTTTTGGATGAATATGTTTGATCCAAACTGAGCAGTTAAAGCTCTGGTTGTATGTTTAAGGTCATGGTCCTGCTGGGAATTGACCCTTCCCTTCAATCCAGGTCTTTTTAAGGATTTGGCAGGTTTTCTGTTAGGATTACATTCTACTGAGCCCTTCCATCCTCCCATCAACTCTGACCAGCCGCTGCCCACTAAAGAGAGGCTTTCCCACAGCATGTTCCTGAGACCGCAATGTTTCATGTTGAAGATGGAATTTTTATAATCACGTATAGTGTTAAAGTTTGTTTTGGTCTAATCTAACCAGATCAACCTCATCTGCGTGTTTACTTCTCCCCCCACATGTCAATTGTCAAACTTCAAAGATTACTTCTTTTGACTTTCTTGTACACAAGTCATCTTCTTGGCATTCTTTCATAAAGGCCAGTCTTTTGAAGTGCATGGCTAAAGTGTGTATGGCTCACATGTTCTCCTACCTGAGCTGCAAAGACTTGCAGCTCCTCCAGTGTTACAACTAGTCTCTTAGGTGCTTCTCTCTTTATTACTGTCCTTGACTGTCTATTATTTTTAAGATTTTATCATGACTTGCTAGGTTTACTGTTTTCATTTTTTAGATTGTATATCAAATAGAGTTCAGTGAAATGTTAAAAACGTGTTTCATGAGGTTATTCTGCTTTTAACCTCTCTACAGCTGTCTTCCTCACCTGTCTACTGTCTTCCTTGGTCTTCAGGATGTTGTGCACTTAGGTTCTCTGACACACATGCCCAAAGCTGGGGTCAGAACCCCAATACGGGTCTTGGATCAACAAGTATGGTGCCTTGGGATCTTTTGTTGAAAGTAAAGGAAATTACAGTGATGAAGAGATAAAAACATCACATATAGAAAAAAAACTAAATAAATTGTGTTTTAAAACTATTTGTATTCCAGCCATTGTAATTAAGATTTGTTTTGTTGAGATGTTTATACACTTAACCAATTCTTTGGACCATGAGTCGATTCTGCTTCATTTTTGTGGATTAGATGCTGAAAAGAACCTCTAACAAATCTCTGAGGCTTTCGCAGAACAGCTGGATTAACAGATGAGATTATACTTTTGTTCCTTTTAATGACACGTTTTCTTCAAGATCTGAAACATTTGGTTTTTATTAATAGAAAAATATGAAAAACTTTTATGTTCTGCAGTAATCATCCGCTCACTTTAGTTGTCAGTATCACTCAACATCTTTTTGAAGATCCAGTTTTGATTACTTTTTGTTCTTCACAAGCCTTAACTCACATTTTCCAAATCAATTCTATTAACACTTGTTAGCCATGCTAATGATTATGAGCTAACTTCATACTGAATAAGGCTACAGTTCTACTGTAAGAATCCCATCATTTCCTTTATTAATACTAATTTACTGTATTGGGATAGTAATGTCTCCCTTTACTCATTCCTCACCTTCAACTGTGCATATTATCATCATCAGCCTGAGCAAAAAATATTTTTATCAGCTACATCAGATTTCCTACAAAACTAACACACAAGTAAGTGAGCTGTATTTGTCATGCAGGAACACGTGATTGGCCTCCTGCCAGTGTTTGCTGAGATTCATGACAAAATTGGAATCAACCGAAATTTTATCTCTGTTTTTTTCTGAAGTACCTATTTGAGGCATTCAACTGGTAAAGATTCACAACTGGCAGTTTAATTCTGGAAATATTCTTTACAGACACTTTATGCCAAGCTGTGAAACTGAGAAATGTGTCTTCATGAAACATATGGGCATATGTTGTCCCCTTTGTCTTTCTTTATATGACTCATTGTTCTTTTAGTATATTTTTTGTCTGCCTTTATCCACTGATGATATAAAACATCATCCTTGCCATAATAAAATTCACAGCACTAAAAATGTCTTATTCTGACAGTAAAGGGGCTTTTGAAGTTACACCAGCCTCAGCGATGACTCTTTCCAGTCAATTTCCAGCCAGACTAATATCTTAACTAATCGGATTATTCGGTACAAACCATGACTGCGTAAATATCCTGCTAACACACAAACAAGTTCTACTCAAATGCATTTGGTTGATTTCAACTGTGAGAACAATTTACCATCTTTACTTATAGTAAAATAAACATATACAAATTAGCTCTGATCCAGGCTGTATTATTCCGGCTCAAAGCAGCTATTACTGTGTTTTTAGTTACTATAAGTAAGGTAAGACTACAAAAATAGAGTTAAGTAGTTTGTTTAGCTTTTAGTTCAACAATATACTTTTTGTCATTCTGACAAAAAATGAAATAGATGTGCCCATAACCCATGAGAGAGGACTACTGCTTGCAGTAAATGCAGTATTTATATCAAAAATAGCCTTACCAAATAGCTCACAAATTGATTTTAAAGTTGTTCTGTCAGTGCAGCTGTGCCAACAACAACAAACACTCTTGGGTCAAAGACAGAGATAGGACACGTCAAGGCAGGGGAATGAACAAAGCTATTTTTGCTCTTGTGCTCTTTGCTCTAATGCTAAAGTATTAATACCTCTTGATTTTCACAACAACAAACTTCAGTGTAATAAAGTTTCAATGTGATAAATAGAAATTGTTGTTGTGCATTTGTATTCACTGAGCCACTGAGCTCTAAAGAATCCTGTTTTTGTTGTGATTCCTCTGCCGCCTTTGAGGGTTTAACTATACCAACCCGGCACATCTGTTTTTTTTTGTTTTTTTTTTTTGTTTTTTTTTTTGTTTGGTTGCTTGGTTGTTGTTGTTTTTTGTTGTTTGTTTTTTTTGCAGAATTTCTAAGGCTCTGCCAGACTGGAACTAGGGCCTCTGTCTTGACTTGCATTCTTAAATGAATTCAGGCCCACAGCCACATAAAACGCAGATAAAATAAATTGAAGGTTGTGGCTGCAATGTGATCAAATGTGGGAAAAATGCAAGGGGTGTGAATACTTTTGAAATGGGAAGTAGGACATTTAGGTTTTTCTTGATGTTCTGGAAAGAAGTGAAAAGTGTGGCTTTACAGCAATGAATAAGCAATGAGACAGTGAATCCACCACTTAGAGGAATAAAAGAAAATCATTAAAAGCTCCTTTTTAACAGCCAATTTGATTGAATGTTTTTCTCTCTTACAGTTTGGACATTTATACTGAGTCACCAGTATCTCCCCCATCATCTTTACCCCATCTTAATTTTCTTAATGTGTATCATCACATCAGCAATATGATGAACTGCAGCAATACTGAATCCTGGCTCTCTATCAACACCTCATTTTCCAAGCTGCCTCTAACAACCAAACAGTCTAACAGGAGTGACATGGGAGCTTATCTTGAAAGCCTGGCCCACTTAGACGAAGGACTCTACAATGACTTCTACGGCCTCTGGATTGCACTGATGGTCATAAACTCTGTCATATTCCTGGTAGGAGGTTCCACAAAGCATGTTCATCCGCATGTTTTCAAAATGTTTATCCAGTTCTATTACTGTTCAAACTTTTGTCACTGAAGGCCACATATTTTATATTTTCATTTGGATTTAATATTGTTTAGCCTTCTTTATAATGATACTAGTCTAAATATAGTGTAACTTGAACCTTGACAGAACATTAAAAAACAAAGAGCATCGTGAAGACATAAAATCCCAACAGACAGTTCGACGACCCTTAACATATAGAAAGAGCTATGCTGGTGTCTTTAAGGTCTTCAGGTTTTTATTTGCTAAAACATCATAACTTCACAACATTTGTTATTTTTTTGTTGGTGTGTCAAACATATTCTCTATAAAATTAACTAAAGAGTACAGTTGCAACTTGAGAATCTGGAAAGGTTCTAGGGTGTTGGTTTGTTTTTTTGTGAGGAATTGTATGTCCTCTGCTTTTCCAGGTGGGCATGGTGCTCAACACGGTTGCACTTTACGTTTTTTGCTACCGAACGAAGCAAAAGACCTCCTCTGTTATCTACACCATCAACCTGGCAGTGACCGACCTCTTGGTGAATCTCTCTCTGCCAACTCGCATCTCACTCTACTACAGTGGAGGAGCTTGTCTCACCTGCTCCTATATGCACATCTTCAGTTACTTTGTGAACATGTACTGCAGCATCTTGTTTTTAACCTGCATATGTGTTGACCGTTACCTTGCCATTGTGCAGGTGAGTTTTTGTCACTCGCTTGAACTCAAAAACATTTTCTTAACTCACTTTTCGAAAATAAAGAGTGTCCTGCTGATCCTTAATCAGGATATTAAAAACCCTTTGAACTGTTTTGTCTTTGCAGGTTGAAGCTTCTCGTCGTTGGAGGAACTGCAGCGTAGCCAAGCTGGTGTGCATTACAGTCTGGCTGTTTGCCATCGTGGTTACATATTCCTTCCTCTCTACTGCTTTCCAGCATACAGGCTGCTGCATCTCAAAGCTCCTCTTCCTCACAATCACTGAGTTCTTCTTGCCCCTCATCATCATTGTGGTTTTCACACTGCGCATTATGTGGGCCTTAACTGACCGTCGTTTAATGCAGCAGAGCAGGTATAACGAAGCTGAAGAATAAACAACAAGTTTAAACTGAGAACCCAAAAGAGTGAAGAAGCCCGAGGAATAACTTGTGGTGCTTTTAGATCCCCGATTGCTTGATTTACAGCTTATCATTTCTCTTGTCTTAAGAAAGAGAAGGAGAAGAGCTGTCCAGCTGCTCACAACTGTGCTGATCATCTTCACCGTCTGCTTCACTCCCTTTCACATCAGACAGGTGAGTCAAAGATACATGTCTTTCCGTCCGTCCGTCCATCCATCCATCCATCCATCCATCCATCCATCCATCCATCCATCCATCATCCATCCATCCATCCATCCATCCATCCATCCATCCATCCATCCATCCATCCATCCATCCATCCATCCATCAATCCACTGCTGATCAGAAAGTTCCATATACTCATTCTGAGTATTATCAATGACATGTGAATTATATGTGAACATCTTAAAATGAAGATACATTTAGAACTTTCCACATGTAGGTCTAGCATTTATTGGGAATAAATAGTTTTAGTAACTAATAGAACCTAAACTGCTTTTGTCTGTTCTAATTTAAAACTTTGGATACAAGTCTCATTAAATGAACTAAGGAAGCTGTCAATTATGTGTCAAATAATTATACTAGAACAGGGGTCCCCAATGGGGCCCTCAAGGACCACATGGGGTGCCCTCAGCATCTTCTGAAAACAGCAACTCACCAGTTGGCTATATTTGAAATTCGTTTGTAATCATTTGAAGAGCATTTCATCATATGAATCATATATGACATGTAAGCATTTATAGAGTGTTTTAAAATGAAAATGTCCAAATGAAAATTGGAAGTTAAAAAAACAATAAAAATATGTTTATCATCTATGAAATGACCTCCACACTAGAACATTAAAGTCAGCTACAAAGTTATAATATCTCTCCAAGAAACTGCCGATAATTAGCCTATCAGACGTTGTGACCAAAACTGAACTGTAAAAATAAATTATTTAGTTAATATAATTTATATTTGGTTTCTTGCTTGTATTTGTAGGTTTTGTTGTACTTCTACCCTGACATGCCCCACCAAGTCATCGTGTACCACCTAACCGTCACTCTAAGTAGCTTGAACAGTTGTATGGATCCTGTTGTATACTGCTTTGTTACAAACAATTTTAAGGTTAGTCTTGAGGTTTTATCTTGCCAATCTTTCTCACTTTCTGTGTTTGGCTTAAAAAACATTTATCAATATATCACATTACTACTAGCTGAAATTTTTCCCATCGTTACTCTACAGGCCACAATGACACAGCTTTTCCGTCGTGCCGAACCAGAGCAGACCAGTGGGGACATTGTCAGCATGCAGCACAGCTCCAAAGCCTCTGGTGGGACAGTTAACGCCATCACCAATAACAGGATCATGATGACAAGGATTCCCAATGTACAGAGGGGCATTTTGGAGAACAATATTATACCATAAACCGCTTTATCAAGAAGATGTAAACTTTGTGTTTGACATACATACTTGTTTTCTTTAAATGGTGAAAGGTGCTTTACTGTATTATGTACCTGATCTTCGGCTCAGGACTAAAAAATAAAGACATTTAACCAAAATAATCCTAGTTTGCTGTGAGAGGTACATGGGCAATGACACTGGACATATTTGCTTGCAACTAAATTATCATCATGCTAAGCCATCCTCATCACTCAGGGGTTTTATCGGATGATGTTGCTTTTCAGAAGACCTTTCATAGCTTGTATAAGTTACATGATACCCAATAAAATCTAATTAAAGTTCCTTCAGATATCCTGAAATATACCTAAATCATTCACATTTAAAGGTAAAAAAACACAACATTTTCTTTGTATTACTTTCGCTAAACACTGCCTAAAGTTCATGTTTAAATCCTTACTCACTGTTATAGCAACTCTGTGAATACACCTCAAAGTTAAAACTGACCATTCAACAATACATTATGGTAGATCTGGACAGTAAAATAAAAAGTTGTGACATCTTTTTAGAGAAAGACTTTAGATAACAGCCTGAAACAGTAAAAAAAATGTTCCTGTAAAGATGATCAAGACTCATGATACCTTTAATTCTTTTATGAGCTAATAATTAATTTGCAGTGACTAAGCTAATTTTCTTACAGCATATAAATATGGTTCTCTTGAAGTGTTACTTTAAATTTTTGTGTGATTTTTCTACATAAAAATTAGATTTAACAGGTTTCAATTTGAAAAATATTTAGGAACGATATTTGCTGTTTTACAACTCAGACTACCGCAAACTTTTAATTTTTGAAGATTATTAAGGCACTTTACAGA
>JAUZNJ010033525.1:0-13120 GCA_034780135.1 Jordanella pulchra | reverse complement strand
AAAGTAAGACATAGTGGGGCTTTTGGGGATAAAAAGAAAGTAAGACACTGTCTTACTTTCGGGGAAACACGGTATTTGTCAACTAATGACAAACTACGGTGGCTACATAAAATGCCCTCAGTTTAAAATAATTCCGTGCTTTCAGAATTTTCTTTTCCTTTGCCTATTGCACCATCCAATATGTAAACAAAACTATTTTTTTCCATCCCCATGTGTTAATGCTATAAAGCTTGTTCCCCTTTATTTGTATCTCCTATGCTGGAGCTGTAATCTGTGAGAATCTGTTTAATTGCTTTTTGGCCCGAGGATGTAATAACTCTGCCTGCTAAAACATGCCGAGGTGTCTTTATATATGTCGATATATCTGTTGAACAAAAGATGTGTTCAGATTGGCCTCATTTAAAAAGGAAAGAACCTTGTAGTTTACCCGCTCTAAATCGCCTGAAATACTACTGTAAAATGACTACACACTTTGGGATTTATTTTAGAGATATGGGTAAATACAGATGCTTTTGGATTCATAAATGTGTTTAAAAAAGCTTTGACTGCCAAAGTGATGCATGCAAGTATACAGTATGTGTGTTTTTCCAGTATTGCCAAGGGTAACAAATGTCCTTTATCACTGTCAAAATGCCAAATAAGTGATCAACACCTCTTCGCCTGCTGCTGTGATATCTTTGCCCACACTTACACACATAATAAGTCAGCAAGCAGAAGCAGCTCATGAAGCACAGTTTACTGTTCATCATATTCATGTGACAACATAGATTTATTTATTTTGTATTAGATTTGTTTTAATCTCTGCAATATATCCTGTTTTTACTAATGTACTGCCCACATTAATGCTTTTGGCATTATATCATCAGTTAAAACAGCTATTTTCTGGTATAAATGGAAATTTTCACCTCTGTGACACACTCAGCTGTATTGACTGCTGTCTTGGAAAGCCTTAGGCAATTGAGTGGGTTGGATTTCAGAAAATTCTCTCTGGCAATTTATTATGTCTACTTTAGACAGTGATACAATGAATTAATTAGCAATGGCAAATGAAAGAGAACTATCATGAGACCAGACAGATAAAGAGAGAGAACAAACAGTGTTAACACAACATTCAGAAGCACTCACAGGCAGTTGATAGAAACGCAATGGATGGTATCACAAAGGTACAGATTAGGCGGCATGTTTTCTTACACTAGATTACACTTAGGCAAATGCACTGTACCTTTAACTTCAGGGTCTTTTAAAAATGCGACATACTCCCTTTTATATGAGAGCAGCCAATATGCCACTGTTGCTGACTCTAGGTAGGTGTATACAACAGGCTGTGGATAGTTGTCACAGATCCAGTGTAGAGGTATACAAATAATCATTTATAGGCTGAACATAATTATGGAAATACCAGAGAATCTAATTGCATTTTTTGACTGTGGGAGGGAACCAGGGTAACAAGAAGTAAACTTATCCAGTCAGAACATTTTTTTCACAACCCACTACAGTATTCACATAAAACAATTTCTTTAATGGTAATTTAAGAAAAACATGCAGCACTGTTTTCGTCAGATTTTCAGATATTTGTTTTTCTTTGAGTACTGGGAAGGAGTTCCAGCTGAAAGTATGCTGCACTAGAAATAACTCACCTTGAATTGTTCAGAACGTTTGGCATTTTATAACCACATTACAATGTGTTTTATTGTGATTTTATGTTATAGACCAACACAAAGTAGCACAACTTAGCACAATTGAATGCATTTAAAGTTTCTCTTTTCTTTTTAAAGGAAACTCTGAAAAGTTTAGCAACACTAAATCAGAACTTTTTTTTCTTCCGCCCAAAAAAGTGTTTTGCAAGTTAAACTGTTCACTCATCTAACCAAATTAATTTATTCAATAGAGTTTATATTTCCTCAACAAGGTTTGTTGCTAGTTTCTTCCTTTGTACACACATGTGTTTCTATTGCTCTATTATTTTCTTTTATTCTTCTGTTTAATATCCTCCCTGATCTGCAGTTCTCTAAAACTCTTCTACAGGTTACCAAGCATTACCACAATGATTTCCTTGCTCTCCAGGCCTCTCTGCTTAGGTACAGTAGATGCGGCAAAATGGGCTGTCTTGGGCAAATTTGACTGAACTGAGATCCCACACCTGATGACACCTGCCATGGTGACCTAGGTCCAGCTTATTTTCAATGCAGACCCTATAAGGTGATGTGTAAATAAAAAAAAAAAATGTAGCAGTGGTATTTACCCTTGAAAGACGTTTGAGTACAACCCTGAATCTGTTGTCAGTCAAAAAGAAATAGAGCAATCCTGCCAAAAGTCCATTGGACATTTCTTGTCTTTAAGATCTGTTCCTCAGCCTCAGTCTCCCTGCCTCCATGAATACATAGCTAAGTCATGGATTTTTTAGCAGTCTGCAATGAACTTCGCTCTGTTATTGATTAATAAATTAAAGTCTTTTGACATTTTTCAAAAGACCCTTCTGGCTTTGGAAATTATTGCTTAATTACACTATTGTATTATTAAAAGCTTTCCATCAAGTTTTTAATACGTTCTTTCATCATAAATGTATGCATCTGACGTGAGCATCTTAATAAATTTAAAAGTGCTCCTCTATTCTAGTGATGCAAAATCAATGTAATTCAAGCAAGTAAGTTGTGAAGCTGTGGAAACAACACTTATAAACACACATTTACCTTGTCTTTTTCTTCATCTTGTGGCCATTATCATGTTCCTCATCTTTGGGACACATCAGGCATGGTCTCAATGTATTTTTAACCTATTTGAAATACTTGTTTCTACATAGTTGGATGAGAAATAAAAACAACTCAATGAAAGTTGTCAAATTTATGTAAAATAAATGAAAAAGAGATATTTTATGTCATAACAAACCATGCAAATTCATTATAACACCAGCAACAACAGATACTGTGAGTACATTCATAATTTAGATATATAGGTCCTATTGGGGCTCATTAGTGGTTCACTTCAAGTGCCCGTAACTCTGCAGAGAATTGTAATAATCTAATATATGTTCATGAATAAGATTTACTGCATGTGGGCTTGCTGTGGCAACTTGCCGTCCAACTGCTCATGCAAATATGGTAAATTAATGACGAACCGATGCAGCCGGGGTGGCGGTGGTAAATAATTCAAGTCCTCTGAGCAGCCTTCCTTGGAGATTTCTGACTTCAGAGGGGAAGAAGAAAGGGACAGAAGCAGGGAGGAGTGAAAGTAACTGAGCGAAAGATTGCAATACACTAGATGATGAGAACTAATTGTGAGAGTTTCCTCTTCTTTCTTCCACTAACTGTTCCCTGTTTCTCTTCCTCTTGAGTTCAATCTCTTCTAGTTTTCCCTCATTTTTTCAGTTTTTTTTCCCTCCCAGTCACCCGCCTTTTATCTAAATGCTTTACTGTCAGCCTCAGTCTGCACTCTGAGTGTGCCAGTTCTTTTCATTTGAGTTCAAGAGCTGAAAGAGAGAGGAAAACAGAGGGAGAAAGACAAAATAAAGAAGACAACAGCCCCCAGAATTCATTCAGAAAGAATATCATCCTTAGGCTTCCAGTAATGGAGTTGAAAGTTAGATTTCTTTATTTTCTACCTTTTTCTCAAGGGCTTTTGGCATCAGGTTATGTCTTGTATCTTAGAAAACAACATTAATAGTTTGGGTGTTAATTCATCTTTGACTCACAAAACTCCTTTACTGGATGAGATTTAATTCCTTTTTATGTTGACTTTACACATGCAGGCTTGTATGTAAGTTGTGTTTTTTGGGTATTTTAATATATTTTTATTTATTTTAGATCTTCAACATTGAAAGATAATCACTTTCCAGCAACTGTGTATCTCAAATTACAGCTTGAATATAACTGCATATGTGTAGGCCGTGTTGTTTTAGTGCCTTATATATATTTAAGCTTGATTTCAGGAATGATCCCTCAGCTCATAGTCCCTGAACTGCGAACTTAACTAGAGTTTTAAGCTAAACTAAACTTTTGATGAATTTACATTCTTCATCCATTTGTGTCTAGAGAATAAAACCCTAAAAAAGTTATACTGTAGAAACCTTTTGAAATGAACACTTCCTGTGTTGTCTCTAACATTTAGTGTATCCATGTACAAAGGAGGCTTGAGGAAGCAATAAGCTTTTCACACAACAAACTGTCAATGATGATGAGTCACCATTTATACCCACTCATAAACTCTTTAGCGTCTCTTCTTCCCATTTGTCTGTTGACCAATAGAAGAGGCCGAAATGTCCTAATTGGAGCAGAAAATTCAGATCACCTGCATTATGGCCCTCAATTAATCTACTTCAGTCACTCATTTCTGGACACACTTTTCATTTGACCTTGCCTTTAAAACAGTGGAATATTGATGTTTAGGTTTGCATCGCACATGTACAATCACACATTTACATTTACCAATGTACATGTGCGATTTTGTGCATGCATATAGATGTGTATGGTGTTTAAAGTGTGTGGGTAGGGAGGAGGAAGAAAATTGGGACATATGGCAGTGAAATCCCCAAGATCCCACCCAAAACACTGCAGTATTCAAGGCATAAATCACCTAGATTGCTGAAACAAGGATACCGGATAAGGCTGCAGTTATACCTGTGTAACCATATGTGCACATACATACACATGCCTGCTTACATGTACCTTTCATGTCTTTCTCTGTGTGCACCTCTTGCCATGTGATGATCATGACTCTTAATGTGCATACCCGCTGTATTTTGTGGATATTATGTAGCTTATAAACTATGTTTGTTGACATACAGGCTTGCAGGCACACATTGTTTGTATGTGTGTGAAGTGATTTGCATACCAGTGTTCCATAATGGGGCTGCACTGCAAATCCTGTCCTCCAGCTCTAGTCCAAAATACCCCTGTCTTTCTCCCGCCTGCCTCTTTTTCAGGTTCAGTGCAGGTTCTCTAATGCTATCAGTCAAACCATATGGTGAAAGCATCAGTTAAATTGCTGCTGTTCCTGTGCTGCCTGGCCAGTATGCAGTCAAATGTGCACATTCACACATGCACAGGCACTGAGTGGCTTGTGAGCAGACCCCAAACAAAACCATATGGTCCTTCTCACTTTTTTTCATTTACCATAAGTAACCCCAGTTCAGCTAAAGGACAAAAGAGACCGACAAGACTTGTCTTTACAGACTGTAATAGAAAAAGGGGTGAGGAAGAGTGGTAAAATATTTATACTGTCTTTTGTTCTGAAATCATCCTACCCCTTGAGATTCTTCACATTTAGTTTTATTGTTGCCATTTGAAAATGTTGATTTTAAATAGCATCATGAAGACGGGATAAGATTGAAAAAAATAGATTGGGAGAAAATCTATGGAGATAAAAACCAGAGATGTTCACAATTCCCTTTTTGCAAGTCAAGGTCAAGTCTCATGTCTTGAGTAAAGTCCTGGGTATTTTAATGAAACAGCAGTCAAAATGCAAAACCTTTATAGCTGTAATGATCTGTCTTATGACTTGCTGAATGGTTTACATATCTATGGAATAATCATTATTTCAACAGGTGAATAATGCATTCAGAAAACCTGTCGATGAACACAGATATTCATTTCTATTAGTACCTGGTCTTCTTCAACATAATTTTTTTAAACTATACCAGAATTACCGTTGATCCACAAATTAGTAAGACAAAAAGCTTAAAAATATTACATTTAAAACTTCTTTTTGTTCTCTCAGAACATAGAGAATGGCAAAAACAATACATTAAAGCCCTCCCATTTTAAAAATCCAGATAAAAAAATGATTTCTCTTTGTTTTGATACATGAAATCAACTAACATCTGCACTACTATGGAGCGAAGCTTGTTTGTAACAAGGGTGCTAACACCAACCTTTTCCATTACACAGTGACTAACCTTTCCAGGTGAGTTTTCAAGTGGCGGATAAAATTAGATGTGTTGGATCCAGCATCCTGTAATATTTTTTGACAGATGCTGCACTTTTATTTGCCTCATGTTGAAGTTTTTGTAGCTAAAAGTTTTTAGAAATGGTGGGACAGAAACAGGCGTTCTCAATGATGCCCTCATGACTGTGTAATGTCGTGTTATGTCAGCGCTACTTCACTGTCTGATCGCCCCTCTGCTGTTTTTTCGCTTCGGCTCTGTGAGGGTTAGAAAAACAGCGAAAAGAAGATCAGACAGTCAAGCTAGTAAAACAAGAATAATAATTCAAAAATGAAAGATTGTTCACAAGTCTGAAATCACGAGTCTGAGTAGATTCTGAAAACCTTTGAATCAAAGTCTAAGGCGACTTTGAAGTCACTTTATGTGACTTACAAAAATCCACCTCTTGGGGCGTGCAGGTGGCGCAGTGGTTAGTGCGCACAACCCATGTATGGAGGCCTTAGTCCTCGACGCGGGCGACCCAGGTTCGAATCCGGCTTGTGGTCCTTTCCCGCATGTCTCTCCCCCTCTGTCATACCCCCTTTCCTGTCAGCCTACTGTCAGAAAAAAAAACGAGCCACTAGTGTCGTAAAAAGCTCAAAAAAAAAAAAAAAACATCCACCTCTAAATGCACAATTTTAACTTTTTCATTGCAGTCTCATGCATTGGGGATGCTTTTCTTCATCAGGGAAAGGGGACCTACTCAGTTAATGGGATTTCTTTTTTAGCAAAATACAGAATTACTCTGGAAGAAAACCAATTTGAGGCTATTAAGGACTTGAAAATGGGACAATGCTTTACCTTCCAGCAGGAAGTGGATCCTGGTAAAATACATTAAACGGGGTAATTTTAAATGTGAAACATTTACAAGAGTTTGAATACTTTCTCAGTAGAACTGCAGTTTCCAGACTTCCTTCTGTCTAAAACCACTCAGGTTTCACCACTTACTGAAAGGATGAGACTTGAACAAGAAAAACAGAATTATAGATTAAATTGAATTTCCTTTTTTAAAGCATTGACCTATCCTGTTTCCATGCTCTTTACTCACATATGAACGGGTCAGACTTTTACCAAGTGAGTTTCATCCAAAACCAAACAGGATAACTGCACTCCTGAAGGCCCCATCCAGTACTATGTATGTGTACTCTAAAGTGTGTACTTGTATTTGTGTCTGTTTTGTGAGAACATGGCTGAAGATGTTTCGTATGCTCCAAGCCATTAGAAGGGGCTCATATAACCAGCCTTTGGGCTTGAGAGAGACACATGCTCTATAAATACACACCACTTAAGGGCCTGTGGGGGATGTTGTACACACATATACACACACAAAAAGACACACACCCCACAAGCAATGCATCTTCTGCTCCCTATTAAGCCTTCAAATGGATGTTTATGTTTTTACTTAATAACTGCAGATCTTAAAATTATGCATCTTAATTCAAAAACTTTAGATGTACATTCTACTTTCAGAAGTATCTCTTATTCCATGTGTTTTTTTTTTAAATAGTAGACACATGCTAGTCTTTGATAAAAAAAAAAAGAATGCTGTTTGTCACATGAACAAGACTTTTGGGAACCAGTGTGGCAATTTTTGAGTTTTACAATAAGGTTAGTTGTTTTTCGAATCATAATTCACCACATGCACAGAGAAAATTCTGCTAGTAAAAAGATAAAATTGTGGAACAGATGCCCTTTTTGTGTCCTTGAGTCCCATGTGCATTTCTCCGTCTGTGTGCATGTGCACGCATTTGTGTGCACGTTATGCTCATGCTGTCAATGCGCGAATGAACAAATCCTTTGCTATTTGTACTTTTAGACTTTTAGCACCTTGTTTTGGCAACATGTTGACTATTTTCATCCAGTACTCCAGTAATGGCCAAAGCAGTGTTAGACATGCTCGGAAACATAAACACACAGAAACAGACCTGCATATACACACAGCCACATGGGCAAATGTACACATCTGCATACACACTTTAAAGTTGAGTTCTTCGCCGTGTCAATGGTCTTCAGAGATACAATGTCCTCTCTTCACCTGCCCACAGGCATCCAAGCCCCATTTCTCTATCAGAATGTCAAAGCTGTTCATTTTTGCTGCCCATTTAGAGAATCCCACTAGTATTTCTGCCTGTTGGTGTGTCTCTCTGCCAGTCGGATATTCTGTTAAAGCTTGCATTTCCTAATAAAAGCTCCATCTGTCATTCTGTCAGTCTGCTCAAAATGCCTGTCCATCTGTCTTTCCATGCATATGCATGCTGGTGTCTCTTTGCCCTCTTTTTGTCTCCAATTCTGTTTCTTTCTGTCCATTTATGAATCTTTTTGCTAGATTATCAGAATTTCCCTCAGTTTTAATATCTAACAGTCAATGTACTTCTGTTCTTTTCTGCATGAAATGTAACAAAATGTTTACTGAACACCAGAAGATATCATACTTAATTAGATATCAACTAAATAATATAAACACAATCAGTACTGAACATCTACTCAGTTTATGCAGACTGTTAGATGGTGGGAAAACATATCTGATAACTAAGAAACTTTGTTAATTAGATTCTTAAAATTACTTTGGGAAATGATAGGTTATTGCTAATGTCTTGTGGACATAAAAGATCACAACGGGGGGTAAGAGGCAAGATATTTTAAAGTGTGAACCATTCTTATTAAAACTATTAGCTTACTTGCCAAGTCAAGTAAAATAAGGCCAAAAGTTCCGCAGATACGCAGGAAACAACTAAAGACCATTGATTGGTGAATATGGAAACTGATTTGTTTCAGTGACTACAATGCCAAACAACTGCAAGCATTACTTTGACAGACTTGGAAAGAACACTAAGGAACCACTGAGATCAGGAAACTAAGTTAAGACAACATCCAAAAACTTAAGAATGAGTTAGAATAAGTTAACTAAATCTGAAAAAAATAATAACAGAGACTAAGAGAAACATAGATCTAAAAAACTGAAATACATTTATGTGTTAGTGTTGTTAGCCCAACCTAAGTTTCTACTAACTAGTGTCCATTTTCACTCTCATCACTGGGGCTGTGTGTCCTTCAAACACTCAATTTTCTGGTCTCCATGATATTCCCCATCACTGGGTTTAGTTTATAAACCTACAGCCCATTACATCTGTGTTTATGAAATCTTTGAGCAACATGAATTGAAGCATCTGAACAAGATCAAAGGTCCCCTTCTATCCTACTTGGTGTTTGCTTACCAGGCAAACAAATTTACAGAGGATGCTGTTAACCTGAGGCTAAACTTGATCCTCAACCACACAGACACAAATGCTAGTTTCCTTTTTGTGGACTTCAACCGATCAATTCAAGTCAATTCAATTCAAGTCAATTAAATAGCACCAATTCAAAACATATGTTATCTCAAGGCACTTTATAAAGACAATTCAACCAGATCGTACTGTCAGATTGGTTCAAAGTTTTATATCTAAAGAAAACCAGTTGCTTGCATTGACTCAACAGCTGTCCCTCATACCAGGCATTCAAAAAATGATTGTGGAGAGGAGAAAAAAAACCTTTAACAAGAAAGACACACCCAGCAGAATAAGGCTCAATGTGTGCGGCCATCTGCCGAGGTAGACTGGGATTCAGGGAGATAGAAGCAGACATATAGAAAGAAGCAGAGAAACAAAAGGTAACTATTTATTAGCTCCACAGGTAGCCCTGTTGGGCTCTCCATGAGAGACACAGCCTCGCAGATGAGCTCCAAGCAAAATTCCCATGTCAGAAAACAAAAGAGAGCATATAAAGTTAGTAATAGTATTAGAAACAGGACTACACTGAAAATCAGGTCAAGTTCTAATATCGACGAGCAAAGGTGTTGATGGCATGCAGCACAGCTGATATTTCTCTCAAGGGTGGAGTCACAGCTGATCAGAAATAGACCAGATTAAGCTACCACAATGAGAAAAAACAGAGAGAGAATAAAGTTAGATGTTGAACTAACAAATACTGCAGAAAGGGAGTATAGAGATACAATGAAGAAGAATGATGAAAAGTGTTCCCTATGTCCTCCAGCAGTCTAAGCCTATAGCAGCATAATTATAGAGATAGTTCAGGATAATCTTGTTCACTGTAATTATAAGCTTTGTCAAAAAGGAAAGTTTTAAACCTAGCGTTACAAGACTGCGTGTCTGCATCACAAACTAAAACAGGAATTTGGTGCAGCTGAAGAGGAGCCTGATAAATAAAAGGTCTGCCTCCCATTTTACTTTAAGAAGTTCTAGGAACCACTAGTAAACCTGGAGATTAAGAGTAAAGTGCTATGTTAGGAACATAAGGAACAATCAGATCCCTGAAATAAGACGGAGCCATTTAAGGCTATATATGTGAGAAGGAGGATTTTAAATTCTACTCTGTTTTTAACAGGAAGTCAGTGAAGAGAAGCTAAGTTAGGAGAAATAAGATCTCTCTTTAATTTTCATCAGAACTCTGGCTGCAGCATTTTAGATCAGCTGAAGGATTGTAACTACAGTTTGCGGACTTCATGATAATAAAGAATTATAGTACTCAAGCTTTGACCTAACAAATGTATTAACTGGTTTCTCAGCATCAACCCTGGACAAGATATTTCTAATTTTTGCAATTTTCCAGAGATGGAAGAAGGAAATTCTAGAAACCTCTTTGATATTGGATGCAAAGTGCACAGCTCTTTTTCCAAGGGGCTACATTTTCTAAGGCAGTACTTAGGGGACTAGTAACCCCATCAACAAAACAATCCATTTTTGTAGGGGAATAATTGATATGGTTGACATCTGCAGTATTGTTCAGTGATACAGAGGAGATAAAAAGTTGATTAGATTCTTTAAAATGTATAATAGCATTATCTGATAATGATCTGCTAAAGTGAAATCTTCTTTGGATGAAAGAGAACTCCTAAAAAGGACAGGTTTGTGAGGAAATACTGTTATTTCTTCACATTCAATGTCATATGTCAGCCTAAGGTCCAAAGTATGAAGCCATGCCTTTAAAACCATACAGCCAGACATCCTTCACTGGAGGTTAACCCATCTTTCAATTTGTCTGTACAGGACTAACACATTAAACCTGAAGTATGTCCTGAACAATGATGAACCATGATGGAGAACCATGATAGAGTTGAGAAATGGCTTCCTATCTGCATTGCTCTCTCAGATTCAAGGCCAAAACAAAATAGAAGCCAGAAGAGGGTGAAAAACGGTCAACCTTTTGTGCCGGGATGGCTTAAGGAAAGGGGCTCAGAAGTAACGCAGCAATTACCACTTTTATATGTTCTGTTAGGTTTTTTGGATATAGAAGCAGTATTAACAATAATACAAATTATGATAATTGTACCCTAAAGCAATCGGCCAAAAGTTGGGAAAAAATAGTTCAATTTCATTGGTTTTCTGTAGCCATTCGCCTGTCTTCAGGGTCAGGTTTGTTGGGGCGTTTAAGCCAATCCTAGGTCATTCAGGAAATCGCTGTGGACGGTTTGCTTGTGTGCTGTGGGCTGATGCAACAGCAGACAAACAAATTCAAACCTAAGGACAAGTTTGAATTTTCATTCCACCAGATATATTCATGGAAGAGGGAGGAAAGCCAGCACAAACATGTGAGCTCATTAAGCAAACCAAGGTTGAACTTCAGACATAGCTGTGAGGCACTGAGCTATTGAGCTAGGGCACACATTATCTAACTTAGCTGGAATCTGCTGGGGTGGAGGGGGAGGGACAGAGGTCTGCATTGTACTGGTACATCTTAGGCTACACCTCAGGGGTCTTACACAAATTCTTGGTGTGCTTTGAAGCTCTATAGTTTTAGCTTAGAAAGCATCCTTATTTATACTTAGGTTAATAACAGTTTGTTTGCACAAATGCACCTGTTAGGACTTATACATCTGTTCCATGGATTTGGTTTTATTGGCCTAAATAAGCAGATGTTTGAATTTGAAATCCAGCCTGGACTCGTTAGTGGTAATCCACCTGATTACCTGCAAACACTCTAGTGCACAAGGTGCATGCAGCTAGAGGGTAAGAGCAGCTGCAAATACAGGATCATACGAGATCCTGATGACTGGATGTGCAAGTTGTTTGTTAACTGTCACTTCTTTTAAGCCATACATGTGTGTGAATGCATGTGAAATATTTTCCTTATAAGTTTGGATCTGTCACTCTTTTATCTGTTTGTCATGACTCAACAGCAACATGAACAACATATTGACACAAAAAACATAATCCTGGAAGATAGAGTTACCTCATTTCTGAACACCTCTGCAGTAACACTACACTCATAGAATTATACTTTCCTATACAGAACATGAATACATCAGATGTTCAGCCATAATGGATATGGTATGTTTTTGAGTGTATCCTCTATTTCTCCCTCTGCTACTTTCTCATGTTTAAAAAAGCACTATTTTGTCTCATGATGCCATGGTGATTCATCTACTGAATAAGGAATGACAGTACAAGCACTTTTCTGCTTTCTATTTCATGATATAAGCTTACACAACACACAATTACCTTAGTTACCAAATGTAATGTAAACCCAGAATAATTAGTTTGAGTATAGCAGTGTTAACTTCTGTTATTGTGTAAAACTCTATCAGATACACCGTTTAGTTCTGACAGAGAAGTTAATTTTTCATTTTTTTTTAAGTCAACATGATAGAATGTATTGTACTTAAATTGATATTTCAAATTTGCGTTTCTATGAACCCACTACAGCTGGATTGGAAGATCGGAAGACAATATATTTTAGACACTTTATTTCATTTGTATGAAGATATATGGTGGTTTATGTTTTGTGTGTGTTTTTGGAGGATTGTTTTGCAGTTAAACAGCAGAAGTGGTGTCTTTTTTTACATAATACAAAAAACATCCTAACCAAGGTTAAAATGTCACTTCTTGAGGCAGGGGAAATCTCAACTATTTTATGGTTCAGCATGAGGCCGTCATGTGTTTGGAGTTTAAACATGTAAAGTAAAATGAACATTCAAAGTCGTATTCTCTCCTCTACCTCAGCAAGCCTCATTGGGCTGCCTCTAACATACAGCTGATCATGCCCATGGCAGTCAATGAATCTGTGATGCTTTACTTTCATCTGACAAATACTGTAGCTAGTGAACACAAGTTCCAGAATAGGGTCACCTTTATTTCAAGAGAGCTTGGTTTCCATGCCGTTTGCTGTTTTTTTTTTTTTTTAATAAACAGCAGAAGTGTTTCCCCA
>JAUZNJ010033524.1:0-13121 GCA_034780135.1 Jordanella pulchra | reverse complement strand
CCCCCAAAACAAGGTTTCACTTTAGCAGATCATTATCAGATAATATACTTGTAAGTTTTTAAGAATCTGTTCCTACTTTTTATCTCCTCTGTATCACTGAAAAATACTGCAGGGGAGAGAAATTCAGTTTATTCCCTTTCACAAGTTGACGATTTTGTTGCTGGGGTTACTAGTTCCCTGCGTACTGCGGTAGACAATGTAGCCCCTTTAAAAAAAGAAAACATCTTTAAACATAGAGAGCTGGCTCCTTAGAGAAAGAGCTGTGCACTTTGAATCAAAATGCTAGGAAACTGGAGAGAAAATGGCTCCTACAGGAGTCTTATCTAGTCTGGAAAAACAGTTTACTGCTGTATAAAGCAAGAGCAGCATATTTTTCCTCATTAATAGAGGAGAATAAGAATACTCCTAGATATCTTTTTAATAAAGTGGCCAAACTCACCCAGAGCAATAGATCTGCTGTAGCAGTAACAATTTTATGGGATTCTTTATAAATACGATCAATTCTATTAAAATAAGATTGGGTTTAGACTGTTTTGATCCAGTGGAAATTTTGTGCTAAACTCCTATCTTCATCTAAGCCTTCAACTTGTATATTAGATCCAATTCCAACCAAGTTATTTAAGGAAGTATTCCCTCCTATTTCCATGTTAGATATGATCAATCTATCCCTACTACAGGGATATGTCCCTCAGCCTTCTAAGGTACAGTAGCTGTTATCAAACCTTTACTTAAGAAACCATCTCTTGACACAGATGACTTGATCAATTATAAACCTATTTCTAACCTTCCTTTCTTATCTAAAATTCTTGAGAAAATAGTTGCTAAACCAGAGTGTGACCACTTACTCCATAATGAACTTCCTGCAGAGTTTCAGCCGAGTTTTAGAGCTCATCATAGCACTGAAACAGCGTTAGTGAAAGTCACTAATGTTATTCGTATTGCCTCAGATAATGGACTTGCATCTGTATTTGTCCTGTTAGATCTCAGAGCTGCATCTGATCAAAATACTGCAGCCAGAGTTCTGATAAAAATTAAAAACAAAGATCATATTTCTCCCATCTTAGCTTTTCTTCATTGGCTTCCTGTTGAATCTAGAATAGAATGTAAAATCCTCCTTCTCACATATAAAGCCTTAAATGACCAAGCTCCATCTTATATCGGAGATCTGATTGTTCCTTATGTTCCTATCACAGCATTTCACTCTCAATCTGCAGGTTTACAAGTGGTTCCTAGAATTTCTAAAAGTAGAATGGGAGGCAGATCTTTTAGTTATCAGGCTCCTCTCCTGTGGAACCAACTATGAATTTTATTTCGTGAGGCAGACACCCTGTCTACTTTTAAGGCTTTTCATCAGTCTGCTTCATCCCAGCTCTGTTCTCCAATTCTGCAGTAGTTGTTAGCTGAACATCAAACTCAATGCTATCTCTGTTTTTCGTCATCATAGTAGCTTCGCCAGGTCAGTTCCTGTTTGCTGTGGCTGCTACCATCAAGATCTTTGTTTATACTTATTGGAGCTTGGCCTGTTTTTCAATGTTGTCCTGTTTCTCTTACTGTCACTAACTGGATGTGCACTCTTTGGTCCTCTGACATGGGAGCTGGCTTGTAGCTCGTCTGCCTGGCTGTGTCTTTCCTGGACTAGGCCGCCCTGTTGAGATGACTGACAGTTATCTATTATATCTCTGCTTCTTTCTGCATGTCTGCTTCTGTCTCAGCAGATGGCTGCTCACACCAAGCCTGGTTCTGCTGGAGGGTTTTTTTTCCTGTTAAAAGGGAGTTTTTCTTCTCCATGCTACTTGCATGCTTGGTGTGAGTTATTGCTGTTATCAGTGAGCTGCTTTTCCTTGAATAAAGAACTTTTAGCCATTCTGACTGTATGATTTAATTGAATTGTCTCTGTAAAGTGTGTTGAGATGACATACTATGATGTGAATTGGGGCTATATAAATAAACTGAATTGAATTGGATAAGGTCACACCTTTGGTGAATACAGATTCTGGTATGTATTAGGGTTGCAACTAACAATTATTTTGCTAATCCCTTAATATGTCGATAATTTTGTTTTTATTTCACCAATTAACAATCGAATAGCAAAAGGTTCCCTAAAGAGTATCTCTGCTACAGAATTAAACAAGGTGAAAGGAAAAATTCTCCCCTTGAGCAGTTCTGGGTAGAGAATACTGACAGAGAAATGCAAAATATGTGGATATGTTTTTTACAATTCATGATTCATCTGATTGTTTCAACCCTAAATGTGTTTAAAAACAACTAATTCTAGCTAAAATATAAATAATATATAAAATATATTTCTAGATAGAATTATAATATACATTGTCTGAACTATTAAATCATAATAAATGGATAACATCCAATGTCCCACCACATAAAATGAAATTTAGGTCATTTTAAAGTTCATCCTATGAGAATCTGGATATACTTATTGCAGTCTGCTCCTTAATAATCACCTGTTGTTGCTGCTCTGTATTCAGGAATGCTTTGTCCTTCTGCTGTGCGTCAGAAGCTGACCTTCAGCTGTCAGCTGAACCATCACAGCTCAGAAGGCTGCCTGCAAGAATTTCACAGGCTATCTTTGAGCCCAAGGATGCAACATCATGCCAACAGGCAAGAACAAGCGTAGGCGAAAGCAGACATCTTACCTTTGGGACTTTAATCTGCACGAAGCACATGGTGTTAGTTGTAAAACCGTGGAGACATTTCCATTCAGAGATAGGGTGAAACACAACATTAACAATCTTCTACAAATTAAAAGCAAATGTAGTGCAAGGCAGTAACATAAATATATTTATTTTCCTGTCACTAACAAAGTCTGTGTTGTCAATTATTAAAATGCAGTTTTGTTTATGAACGCAGGTAAATCTATTTGTTCCATTCCCTTAGCACTATATAGAGGTTTTATCTGGCTTAAACCCAAACTCCTGCACCCACTGACTCCCTAACGTTCTTAAAGCTGAATAATTGTTACCGCTTCTGATTTCACAAGTGTCGTTTTCCTACATTCAGACCTAACGGGTGCATCTCCGTATCCGGTACTCCCCCTTTCTTCCTCTAGAGGTCGTAGTTTCCCCTCAGTTCCTGTAATAACAAGCTGCACCTCATCAGCTCAAGTGGTTAAATACTTATTACCGTGTAGTGCGTATCAGAATGGATGCTGAAGAGTTATTTAAGTATTGTTTTGTTATTTGGGGTTTCATAAACACAGGGACATAGGAAAGGTTTGACAGACTTATCAGTTCTAACTAGAATGTGTTGTATAAAGGGAGTCAAGGTTTCTATGTTCCATCAGCTCCCAATTCATAATGACTGGACTATTTTCACACTGTTTGCCAAATTCTTCTAAAGCCTTTAAATCACCTGGCTAAAGACTTGTTTATAAAGCTTTTCTCTATTTGGTTTATCTTAATAAAAAAAAGTCCAAACAAGCTTTATTAGAAAAGAAAACCCATAAATTATGAAAATATTGGACTTCACTACTTAACATAGTTTGATATTTAAATTTGATCTGTGTATTTTGTAAAGAGGGCTGCATAGGGGGTGCAGCTTGTAGCACTGTCGCCTTGTAACAAGGTCCTGGGCTCCATTACCAGCTTTGGAGCTATTTTAAACAGCTTTTTCGGTTCTTCTCTTACATGCATTGGTTCTCTCTGGTTATTTCAGCTTCCTTCCACAGTCTTAAAAGCATGACAGTTAGCTCTAATGACAGCATTAACTTACATGTGTGCTTAGATGTATGTCTCTGCCCTGTGATGGACCAGTTCATGATCTACCTTTTACTAAGACTCTTGGAGATTAAGCAGTGGCCACCTGTGTTCCCGATGGATAAGTGGAAGAAGATTAATATTTTTCAAAGTGTTTTGGAATTAACCCTACTATACATTTATGTCATAAGCATAAACAAAACTCCATATAATTGTTTAACGGTTTAAAAAACAAGGTAAAAACTAAAATTTCATAAAGTTTGTAATTTAGTTCTATTTCAAAGAGGACTAAATTATTATCCTCTCTCCACAATCCAGACACCATCAACACAGATTTCTTTGTAAAACCCAGTTTAGGGGAAGAAACAGGGAAGCAACAACAGTGAGTTTTTTTTTTTTTGCCCATCTTTTTATTTTGATTAATAGTCACATCACTAGTTAACAATTAATCACAATGAACATCGCTTTCATACCAAATATTCAGAATTGAAGGGGAGATGAGCGCTATCTAACAGGACAGATGCTTCTAACAACCAACTGTTGGGTTTGTCGTCTCCTGCATGCTTTTGTAATGGGGTTGTGCTCTAGGCAAGAAAACAGCACAAACTACAGAGTGTCCACCCAGCAGTACTTAAAAGGAAGGCTCTTATGTTAACTGTTGAAGATTACTTAGTTTATAGGTGGTATTTAGGGGGAAGCAGAGGATCAAAGCACAGCTTATAGTGTGAAGTGAAACCTCTGCTTTTGGCATTTAATTGGATTATAGTTTTTTTTTTGTTTTGTTTTTTTTTTTAAAGCAGCCAGCCAGTGGTCGCTTTGAATGAGATAAAAGATAAAATAATCATCTTCTTTTTTAGTACTGGAGTCCTGACAAACCTCTGTAGGATGAGCCAAGTTGGGGCTTACGTATATCTACCAACACACTCCTATGTTCAGGTATAGGCTACTTATGTTAATTTTACCAATATATTTTTTTACTTTGATATATTTTCACTTTTTAGTATTTTCCCCCAATTTTGTCAAAGACAATGACACAATAATTTGTTCTAAGACTTAGTCCAGTGTTGGTAGGTATGCCGAGGTGTTAGTTTAGGAGCTGTCTAATTCAGGACATAATACAGTACTCTCACTGCTGCCGTAGACATGAGACAGATCAGGCCGGTATGCCTTGGTGCCTTTCACACCAATTATCTCAACACTTCCTGAATTCAGTTAGTAGTGTCGTGGTATTTGAACCATCTTCTGAAAACAGAACAGAGACAACCTCATACATGTATTCAAAATGATGAACACATTTTAAAAACATTCTTAAAACATCAGCCCTTTTCTTGGTGGAAAAAAGGCAGACTTCTGGAAAAGGAAAAAAAGACAAGGTACATGTTTGCCCACTTACAGTACGCTTCAAATCTTTCAATTACACCTTCGTTGAGCTAAACTGTCGCAGGTTTGTCTGAACATGTGCGTTCGGCTGGCAACATCCATTACATCCTTTTAAAACATACGTTTTAAACTATTTTTGCAATGATTATTATGATCTTTCCTTAAATACATCTGGAGTGATAAAAACACAGTGTTGATTATGTACAAGGGATAGTGTGAAATATTAGAGGAATGGTGAGGTTTGAACGCTACAAGAAATGGTTGTGAGCAGATATTAGTGTCAGTTAAGCTTTTACTTTATGTCCAAGCTGCAAAGCAACAATACCTTCTATCCACATCCTCTAATGCTTCTCAATGCTTACTGAACATCTAAAGAGTGAGTTTAAGCATTGGCAGTACATTATTTATAAGCTTTTTATAGAGTGTTGTAGTCTGGTACAAGTTAAACCTTTAAGAAATAAAAATAAAACCCTCAAACAAATCTGCCTTCAACACATAACATTTTCTCTTGGCATGGTATCGACTTTCCTGATTTCAGACCATAAATTACTGTCTGTAACCAAAGATACTTTCAGCCCTTATTCTGAAAGTATCTTTCAGAATAAGGGCATATTGAGAAGATAATGTAATGATAATTCATTTTTAATAGAAACAAATTTTATTTTATTTTGGTTGTAGAGAAGAAAAAAAAAGGGGGGGGTTATTCCTAAACCTGGAGTGCATTTTTTTTGGCATTTTAAACAATTTATCTGCTGCATGTCAGGATTACAGATATTGATCAAAGGGGCATTGTAGTCACGTGATGCTACAGAAATAATGCCTTCAATTTTTTTTCAATTTTGATCCCCTCTGTAAAAAAAGTGTCACTTTAGATCAGCAGCAGACTTAAACACAACAATGTGTAGAATTATAAAAACAGCATCCCTGTTTCAACAGGAGACATTCATGTTTTAAGTCTTTTCTAAAAGCTTTAAGAATTAAGCAATACAGCTTTAAAAGATTCTTTATGAAAGTTTACTTTATAATCTATTTTAACAACATGGAAATCATTTTAAATTTACTTAACCTGCAATGTAGTATTTTTGTCTGAAATTGTGGTACAACTACCACTGCTTGGTTCTAGTTGTTCACTTGATAACACTGATGTAAATCTCATGGGCACCGAGAGCAAAGGGTAATTTACTACGGGTAATGTAAGCTAGTAACAAAGTAATCCTGCACATTTTTTGCTTTCAAACACTATATGGTATATTGATTGCATAACACTGTGTGTGAAAGATTTAAAATACAACTCACCAGAAATAATGCAAAATAAAAATTTAATATAATCAACTGCATCATTTATCTACTCATGTAATGTCAAAAAGAGAATTTTTTTATTTGACTTTGCCATTATGAACAGGATAGAGAAAGAGTAATTATTTTAGCACACATGTTTGAAAACGTGACAGAGAGCGATGGCGCACACACACACAGGATAAACTTCTTTCAAGGGTTGATGCAGGTAATAAAATGTTGCATAGCTGCTTTTCTCTGCTAATAAATTAAATGCTGTTAGCTCATAGATTAGTTCCATTAATGTTGATCTACATTATATTAAAGAAGGTGGCTTAAGGTTCTATAAGCCTCTTGGGCAGAGGATAAAAATATATGTACTCATTCAGTAAATGTGACCTTGCAGCTTGGCCAGAATGTAAATCCCAAAGAATGTCAACAAGAATAACACAAGGGCAGCCTAGAGAGCTGAGTGTTTAATCGTTGAAGCACAACACCGATAACCCAAGTTCTGCTAAAAATCCAAGACACAGCAGCTCATCTCCTCACACAACAGCACACTCTTACAATGAGCTACTTAGACACATCAAGACTACAACTTGCTCCTATTTTTCTATACACAGTCCAGCACCTATAGCTATTAAAATGTATTGATACCTTAGTTATTCTGTCTGCAAAAAACAAACCAAAACAAAACAAAAAAAAAAAGGTTCACATTATTATTATTATTTTCACATATGATCCACGCATGTGTCATGTGCCGTGTGTTGCTTTAGGGCAACTCATGGGAATTGTTTGGAAGGGACGATACGATAACAATGTACGCCTATATGCTGCTCATAGCTTTTTAGTCTTAACTGTTGACTATTTGATCACTTCCTCTTTGATTGCCATAGGTTTTACTAAACTACCAAGACGGTTTGGTTCCCAGAAGCACACACGTACAGTACACAGCTGACAAGGTTTAACCAATATACAGTAAAGCAACTTGAGTACAGTTATATCACTTGAGTGCATCGAGAAATGAACAAGACTATGTTCAAAGTGCACAAATCCTTTTTTTTTTTCTCTTTAGGGAACTTTACATGATCCGAGTGGTGCTGATAATACTTAGTGTTCCAGACACAATAATATAGTGCTAGTTTAAATAGGTACAGTATGGGGGACTCTGCTTCTCTGGTGGGGATGTTTGTCAGTTAGCTTTAAGTAAAGTCACAGAGCCAGACTATCAGTGTTCAAGAGGCTAAGCAGCGCTCTCTACAGGATGGATGCAGTAGTAACACTTCACACATCTGACAACTACAGTACACCACAGACATGTTACAAATCCCTCAGTGTCTTTTGACCAGAGACCATCCCAACCTTGAAAGCACTGTGAGCAGGACGGCCACTGCCTGCTCATGTTCAATTGGTGATGCATAATATATCTTTGAACAATGTCTTGAAATCAAAGCCAAATCACAGTGTTGAGGGGAGTCGACACTTACAAATAATGTTAAATATTTTCATTTAAGGGAACATGTAAAAAAAAGCCTGCAGCTCTGAAGAAAAAGATCACTAAAATTTGCTAATAGCCATAACGATGTCAATAAAACTGCAATAAAAAAAAACAAACAAAAAAAAACTCTTCCAGCCTCTTCTATTTATTGAAATGAGCTATTTTGGAAAGAAATCCTCAAATATTTGGGCTGTTGTGGGATACATTTCATTATAATACTCATGCAGGCATGGCATTCTGGAGCTGGGCAGTTCCTGCTGTCCAGTGTGGTATGATTTAAGAACATTCAGTATATTAAAATGGCATCTAACATAAATTAAACATGCTGCACATAAATGTAACAAAACTTTTTTTCCCCTAATCTATTTACAATACAAATATCAGGGTAGAACATGTGCCTAATCTGCTCCTCCTAGTCTCACACCCAGTGGTAGGATTTTGTTATTGTTGTTGTTTACTGATAAACCCCTAAATGACCACAAGTTTTAAACATGAATGCAATATTGACCCCTTGACTGGTAGCTCCCACGTCAAGTTAACTCTCCTCTATCTCTGAACGTTTGTTCACCTCATTGGTTCTCTGTCCTCTTTCGTTTTTTTTTTGTCACTTAAATGTACTGGTGACAAGCCTTCAATCATTATATTACTGTATTGCTGTCAGAATGCTAAAGAAAGACACAGGAAGAGGAAAGAGATGAAGAGATGCTGCAAAATGGAAAGCCAGTGTAGAAAATATAAAGCAAAGATAATGAAATGATCAATGAACAAACAATATGAGCAATAGTAGCACATTAGTGTGAACTACTAAACCATAACACAGTGGGTTTTTCTGAAATTATATGTCATTGCCTACAGCAAAGGGCTTTCTATCCTCAGATGGGGTAATGCACATAACCAGGAGGTTTCAAAAGGTGCATGAATAAAGAAGAGGTCTTCTACCTGTCAGTCTCTAATCATTATAGGTCGGACACATCTCAAAGCAACAGTCGAGGAGCCTTAAGGGGGGTGTAGGTAACTTCATGTACAGAAACCTGCTGAATAGAGTTGAACAGTGAAATCTGTGTTACATTTAGTATTCTTAAAAGGCTTTAATCAGTCTGGAATCTTTTGCCTGAACCATAAGAGCAAACTAAACTGAATGCTTTTTACAAAATAAAGAATTATTAAATAGACAGCTCCTTTATCTTCATCATTGTATTATTTCCAAAAAGCTTTAATACTAAAATGTATGTAGAATATCAACAAGTCTTCTAAATATTGAGTTTTCAGGGTTAATACACTCGAGGGGTAGTCAGTGGAGAAGCTTCTGATCCTTTTTTTTTTTTTTTTTTTTTTTAACAACTGACTTCTACTGAGGTGGGGTTTTTGTCCAATCAAATGATGCATTGTAGCTGCAAAAAGTGCTTTAAGAAATCGAATGTACCGATTCTTTAGTGTTCTTTGAGTTAAAAGGTGCAGCAGTGTGTGGTTTAACTCCATAGGATAACACACAGGGATTAAGCCTACAGTGCTAATCTACATCAGTAGGATCAATTTAAAGCAAAGAGCAGCCATCCGTCCTCTGCCGACATTATTTAAGGGTTAATACTTTTTATGATAGCATTTCTAACTGCAACATTAGCAGAAAAAACAGACACTGTGCTTAAATATGTTGGGACTTATTGTGACCTGCTTGAAAAGTTTGACATAGAGAACACAGTTTCACTTTATATGTCTTTCCACATCCTTTTTCTTCTTCTGATTTTATTTCTAAACAGCTCACTGATACTGAAAATAACTAACGTAGAGCCCCCTTACCTTCATAACATCAACACTGAGGATGGTTGTTTATATGGTATGTTCATAAAAAAAACAAGGAATTTATTTTTTAAGTTTCAAACGTTTCCATATGGCCAATCAAGCGATCAAGAAAGGCGGTTCCAGTCATTGGCAGATTTCTCTTTTCCTAATGTGTCGCCTACACCTTACAAAAATACACTAAACAAGCCTTTGCACTTAATTAGATTCTTTTTGAAAACTTGTTAAGCAGTTACAGTTTAGCATAACTTTGTGGTGTTCTTTGAAACCACCCCTATCAACCTTCAGTATATTAATAGAGAGATGGAAATAATACTGTGATTAATTTTTCAGTTGAACTAACTGAATCAACAATGTGATTAAATAATTTGTAATAGGCTGCCAAATGGCAATAAGACTGTCGTGATGAGACAAGGTGATATCTGATGGGCTGAACTTGAGGTGAGGTACAGGTTTACTGACATGGTTGTGTTATTAAAGGAGTATTGGAATGTGAATGTCTTTCAAAGAGAGCAGAGAAAAATGTTTTTATCAGACGTTAGACTCCTAGGTTAAACAACATTTGAAATAGGTGACTCTGCTTTGTGTTGTTAGTTTTTTTTTTTTTTTCTTTTTTAATGGGGGTAAAGTTGACTATCTGTGGTAACAAGATAAGCTGGTGAAACCACACAAAGATGTGTCTACAAACACCAAGTGGACTACTTGGTAAGATAACTTTGAGAGGTCAAAGTTAAGGACTGGTAGAAGGACGCTGGTAAGCAGACCTCAGAGGAACACTGAGAAGCAATCGGTTGGTTCGTTGCTGCAGTGGGTGACTTGAAGGACAGGACCAGAGGGAAGTGACTGCACGGTGGTAATTTTGTTGGTCAGTAGGTTGGCAGGTCTGTGAGCGTCATGCATGTCCCACCACTTTCTGTAGCTCAGGACTCAGTCTGTAAACAGAAGAAAAATAATGGTTTAAGATAACGCAACAAATGCCTGGACAGATGCAGACATAGAAATCTCTTGATCTTAAATAACACTGGCCAGATGGTCTGTAGACAATAGTTAGCTGTTTTTGCAGTGTCATTTAAATGAAAGGCCAAACAGTTGTTCTTAATGTTATTAGTGCTGCAGCCATAAATCAAGTATACTAAATCTGATACCAGCATCAGTTAAAGACTCCTGCTGTCTTTGAACTTACAGTTTGGTGGCCTGCTGCAGTAATAAAAAATCATTATCTACCAACACAAGTTAATCTTCTCCTCATTATTTCATTTGTTGGCTATTTTTACCACTAAAACAAAGAAGCAGAATGTGTATGTGCTTGTTGTAGAGCACGTACACCACTGGGGTTAGTTTGTAAAAGATAAGAAATCCTGTTACCTCATTCAGCAAAGATGCAAATAAAAATACTCTAATCCTACAGATGTTGCATCCAGCACTAATTTGCATTTAACACTTTGATCTATTGTGCTTAACTTCCTAAATATTATAATTGTTATAACTATGCTTCCCTGTATTTTATTTCAAATTCATCTTCAGTAATGGAGTATTAATTGCATTCTACTTGTCAAACAAATTAAAATTACAATCAAGCTAATTTAATTTTAATGGTGTAGGATTTTGCACACACTTGTCTCAGCAATGCGCTTGTCTATGCTAAGGGGCTCCTTTAGTCCACCTCCCCCTAAAGGAGAAGGTGTTGGCTCTTTCATGCCATTCTCCCTAGCAGCGCCTGCTGGTGCTGTAGTTTGTGGCGGAGCACCACTTGCAGGTGGAGATGTCTTCTCTCCTGATTTGTCCTCCTGTATATAGATAAGCACAGGGACACAGAAAGACAGGTGGACAGAAACAAAACGTTACTCATTGCCAACTCTTAAACTCTCACACCATCTAGTGGTGGTAGGCAGCACCAGCACAGTGAGTCAGCAGGATTAGATCATCTTCAGTTTTAAAGAAAGAAAAAAACACTACAGATGATATTTAAATTTGACCTTCTGTCCATTTATCTGTTCGCTGCCTGGTCCCACGTTGTCCAAAGATCCGATCTTAGACTTAGCCTTAATGTTAACCTTGTGGGACTCGATCTTCACATCACCACCACCTGGAGGGCAAAAACAAAAAAGGATGTAAGAGGACAGTTGAGTCGTAGTTTAAATGAAAAAAAAAAAATCACAGGTTAAGTATTAAGTTGAACCTGGCTTGTATTTGATATTGTCCTTGGAGCCACATTTTGAGGTCACCTTGCTCACGTCAACCTTCTTGTTCAAGATTTGCACCTGGGGGACAAAACAGATCATAATGCTGGCCGTTAAAATCACCACATCCAAAGCAATACATAACAACTTTAGCATCCATCCAACTCAACAGTAAAAATGTCAGCATCATGCTGTGGGGATGCTTCTACCATACATTATGAATGCAATATGCAGCAAAATGGCATTCAGCATGAATTCCCAGGAACACAATATTTAAAAAATGTTTTTCTCTTCTTATGTTTGTTTATGCAGTTTGACTTTCATTTACAGCATACCCAAAAAGCAACGCACACACACAAAAGATCTACTAAAATGCATTTGGAGATTACCATATACCATAAAAGATAGGGTTACTTCCAAGATATGGAAAATGTTTCCTAGAAGGCATCTCTTGATCAAAACATGCATGCATTCATGTGTATCGAACATAAAATGGTGCATGGTATCTGCAGGCAAATACCAAAAATGACATATAAACCCTGTTTAATCTTTCACCTGACTTGGTGTAGGTACATAAACCATTAAATAATGATAATGTAATAACTTTGGTGTTTTATTGACAAATCTTGGATGGCAAAGCTGTTGTGAAAAGCAGCCAAGACACGGGATTGGATAGTGCAGCAGGTGTTTGAAGCAAACGGGAAGTACAATCGGAGGGGAGGACGCTCAAAAGTAAAATCAATCAAAAGTGCAAACAGTGGGTGCCACTGATGTGCTAATTACAATGCTTTAATTCCAAACTACTTTGAAGATGATCAGTTTCATTTAATCGTTTGATATAGAAGAAGGTGGCTCAATTTCCTCCTCACTCTGATGCATGCTCCAATAGAGCTTCAAGATTAATCCCTTTCAGGAGAGAATGATGGATCCGATATGCCCATTCTACATCAAAGTAAATTGATTTCTTTGTTGCATTCGTTTTTCTTAAGCAAGCTATAGGCTAATCATAAGATATATTTAAAAAAGGAGACAATACAAATGCGTCCAACCTATCCAGAGTCTTGCCCTTCGCTCCAGCAGTACTTACTTTGCCACCCCCAGGGACATGTTTGATATTGTCCTTGGAGCCACAGCGGGAGGTGACGTGGCTGAAGTCCAGCTTTTTGTGCACTATCTGAACCTAAAGACAAGCAGGCAGACACATACACACAAAAGCAAAAGAAAGAAAGAAAGAAAGAAAGAAAGACAGAACGAAAGAAAGAAAGAAAGAAAGAAAGA
>JAUZNJ010033522.1:0-13123 GCA_034780135.1 Jordanella pulchra | reverse complement strand
GGAAAGGACCACAAGCCGGATTCAAATCGGGGTCGCCTGTGTCGAGGACTAAGGCCTTCGTACATGGGTCATGTGCGTTAACCACCTCGCCACCTGCACGCCCAGCAGGAAAATATTTTTAAAAAAAATGTTTTATACTTCAAAGATAAAAAGATGACAATGGATTGAAAGCATAAGATATTCCTGTCCCCATATAAAACTCTCCTTTGGAACATGCAGAAAAAGGAAAATCACCTCAATGTGGCACATTTTGACAATATTTTAAGGTTTTCTGAGGAATTATTGTTTTAATATGCAAATAATCCAAAATATGGAGGAAAAAAAAAACAAAAATCTGCAAACAAAGTTATATGGATACCATTATTAATTATTATTATTTACGGATAGAGCATCAGTATGTATTTGACACCCTTACTGCTTAGTCTGTTCTCAGTACTTGGATCACTGCATTAATGCAGAATAATGTGACTTATTAATTCCTTTTCTTTTAAAACAGACAACGAGTCTTTTCCTTTTTCTCTTTAGTCCAGTTAAGACCGTCCTGATTGTGTGTCTGCTTCAAGTAGTGTTGTTCCAAGCATTTTGTCAGGTGTTCCTGCTTTGGCCCTTTTTGTTTTTTATCCCAGTTTCTTTCATTTTTTTACTTAAACCCTTAAATACAGCCTTGGAAAACACACAGCCACTTTAGCTGTAACATTAGCTGCTAAACCTGCATCTGAGAGCGTCAGTCTCTCTGTTCAACAGCTGTAAAGCCGCCAGTCCTTCAGACTGTTGCTTTTTGTTTAAAATTCTTCATATGGCCATTTGTACTTTTATCGTTTTCAGAAAAACTAGATTTATTTTTGATTAGTTTTTATCCAGCATATTGAAAATCAGCAGAAATGTGTAATAAATCTACATAATGTGATTTTAACATTTAAAGATTCCCTTTTCCCCCCTTTTCTCATTTCTTTTGATCTGTTTTTTTTTTTTTTTTTTTGTAAATGTATTCAGGCCAAAGAGCCAGGCATGCAGAAGAAGGCTTACCGCGTGTTGGAGGAGATGTGTGGAGCAGAGAGAGAGGAGTGTAAATCCTTTGTGGTCTCCAACCTGGAAACTCTGAAGATTGTCTTGCTTGACACTCTTAAAAATGCTTCTTCACCTGCAAAGAGGGTAAATGTTACTAGTAGAACATCCTGTACGCCTGCGTGTTGTGCTTTTTATTTCCATCTGACCGCTTCGTTCTCGCTCTCCTCAGCCGAGACTCAAGTGTCTGATCCACATCGTGAAAAGGTTAAACGAGGAGCACAAAGGTTTCATCACTGCACTGCTGCCAGAGGTACCAATACAGAGACTGGAGCTGGTGGATTCAGGCACAGAGCTGATGTTCTTGCTTTTTAAATGGGTTCTCTGTGTCCTTCAGGTGATCATCTGCACCAAGGAAGTGTCTGTCGGAGCTCGTAAAAATGCCTACAGTCTTCTGGTGGAAATAGGAAACGCTTTTATTCGCTTCTGTGGAAACAAAAAAGGTGATGCTGTTCCTGAGACCGTTGATGTGGACTGTTTTGGTTTGGTACAGAGGTTAACATGGGCTGTCTGTGATGTAGACGCGATGGAGGAGTATTTGGTTCTGGTGTATGCAGGACTCACTGGATCTGTCACCATGATCACTTGTACCGTTCTGGCTTTGACCCGTCTGGTGTTTGAGTACAAAGGTTGGCCTCACTGACTCTCACACGTTGTAACCTGGGCTTAGGGTACGAATAAAATCAAATGAGTCTGCTTTGTGCTCATGTGTTTCTCTCTCAGACTCTATAGAGGTGTCCACCATGGAGCAGCTGCTGCAGAACATCTGTCTGTTGCTGTCGTCTCGTACCAGGGAGGTCGTCAAAGCTGCCTTAGGCTTCATCAAAGTCATTCTCTTCGTCATGGATCCCAAGGCTCTGGGTTCACATGTCACCACCATGGTATGAACTCTACGTTACTCTGCTGGTTAACCTGCCTGGAAACAATTAAAATGACTTTTAATCATTTTTTTTTTTTTTTTACCAAAATACTAACAGAAATAAATGCTCCAGAAGCTGATATTTTGGATCCGGGTTAAAACTAGTTGACTAAGCTTTCAGCTGCCTACTAGCAGCCAGACTCTGTTATACCTTAGTTCTTCCATTCGATAGCTACCTTTTCACTTACCAGCCCTGGACTGAGTTAAAAAATGAGTTTAAACCAAAGATCAGCAGCAGAATTATTTTCTGCTTCTTTCATTTTATATTGTTCAGAAATGAATGTTTTAGCCTGATAGACTACACTCAGCCCGCTTAATATTACACTTTTTATTAAGTGTTTTTTATTTTTTGCTTCACATAATCAAGTCTAATAACAGACAAAATAGTTCTAAAGAAATATTTCACATTTGTAAAGATGCATTTCTGACTATGGCTGAGTATGTCTTAAAAGCTCCTGTAGACAAACTGCAAGGCATCCAGACTATTTTTGTTGTGGACTCTGGAAGATCTAAAACAGGCAGTGATTTGAGACGGCAGCAGGAACCGATTGAACCTTTCCAGAAAAACTGCTGCCAGCTGGTCCACACATTTAAACGGGTCAAACCAGACAGAGAAGCTGTTGGAGTTGCTGGGCAGGCTGGGGAAAATGGCCGACCTGCTGATCAATGTTACATTTTCTCAGTACTTCTGATCCTCGTCTTGTTGGATCACAACTGTGACCATCGAGCTCAGTTTTGAAGAATTTGAAGGAAGCGCTGCGTCAGCATTTCACCCACACAACAATGGGAATGAAACAGACCCTCAGCATCATGCTGCCACTGCTTTACCTTACAGTTGGTACAGTGTACTCTGGTTTGAAGTGAGTGTAGGCGGCTCAATGTTTGTGTCAGATGGCCGTGGACTTGTTCTTATGAGCTGCTTTCTGTTGAGCTCCCTGCTTAGAGCAGAGGCTTCTTTCTTAGTCAACAACCTCTGAATTTATGTTGAGTCTAACTAGCATAACAATAAATGATAACACTGATGCTCCAACACCGTTCAATTGTTTTTAGGTTTTAGCCCTGTTGGTTCTTGACTGTTCTGACCGGTTCAGTTTTTTCTAAGGGTGGGGGCAGATGATTGACACTAAACTTGTTGAATAAATGAAGCAGGCCAACTTTAAGCTACACAACCTGTGAAATGTAACTTTTGCAGGTAAATAAAATGATCTGCCAATTAAATGAGTGATTTTGTCCTTCCAATGACAGCCGTGTAGGATGCAGGAGATACTTGACCCTCTTTACCTACTGATGGTGATCAGAGGGGCCCGGTGGCGCCGGTGTACAGCAGCCATGCTTCTGTCACTGCTACAATGTAGCTCCACCATCAGTGTATGAATGTGTGTGCAAGGAAGAATGACTGAATGTGGTGTGAAGGGCTTTGGGATCCTTGGACTTAATAAAGTGCGACACAAGATAATGGTAAACACAAGATCACCATTTAAAATAAGATATCATGCGCTTAGATATCGGAATTGTTGTTTTTTTATTATTATTTTCAACTTAAATTATCTTACTCCTTTGGTGAATTGTCTTACCTGCTCAAAGGGTGAAAAAAACTAAACATTTAATGAAAAACTGGCTTGCATCTCATTGGTGTATTGGTCTAGCTTTGAAAAGTATTGATAATTAAAAGCCTACAAATACAATCATGCCCAAGAGAACTGGATCTGAACTGGACTTTTTTTATTTATCCCCCCCAAAATGGTCAAAATTTTAATCGGATTGACTTGAATAGAATTTAAGGGATTAAAGACACTTTGACCAGAGTCCTTCATTCTCTTTGTATTATGTTCAGATGGAGGGCATTGGAAACATCAAAGATGATGTAAGAAGACACTTCAGAACCAAACTCAGGAACATCTTTACTAAATTTATCAGAAAGTTTGGGTGAGTTTCCCCTATTCTTCATACAGCTGTGTATGTTAGCTGCTTTCTCTGAAGGCTTTGATATTATTGGGTTTCCAGTTTTGAGCTGGTGAAGAACATGCTGCCTGCGGAGCATCACAAGGTCCTGACAAACATCCGCAAGGCTGAGGCCCGAAACAAGAGGCGGAAGCAGGCCGCCGAGGAAGAGGAGAACTCTGAGAGCGAAGAGGAGGCACCTAAGGCAAAGAAGGAGAGGTATACTACCACTTCCACACGCAAACATTCCCCTTAGTATTTAGTATTTTAAGATGAACTCTCCTGTCTTAACAGCATCGAAGACATCCTCGCTGAGTCCGACAGCGATTTGTCCGAGGATGAAGGAAAGCCTCGTAAGGCTCCGAAGAAATTAGGCAAACAGAAAGGAAAAGCATGGCTGAAAGAGGGAGAGGGAGACGATCCTCTGAACTTTTTGGATCCAAAGGTTTCCCAAAGAGTTCTAGGTACCAAAGTCTAGGTTTTTCTTTTTATTTCGTCCGTCCAGCAGCTTGTTTGATTCAAGAAATGATTACAAGGTCCAGAGGAATTAAAATGGCTTCTTTTTCTCAGCCACAAATCCAGCGACGAAGAAGACGGCCAAGGTTGAGCATGGTTTCAAGGTGACCTCGGATGGACGGCTCATCATTAGAGAGGACGAGGAGGAGGACGGAAAAGACAAAGGTTAGGGAGGATGAGTGATGCTGTTGCTAACAGATGCTAACATACGACTGTCTGAAGATGCTCACAGCAGTCCCTCTCCTCACAGGTCGAGAAGAAGTGGATGATATCCTGGAGGAAGCAGGAGTGAAATCTGTAAGTTTGATGCTGCACAGTATTAAAAGCTGCTGTTTCTGGAAACATTTTGGTTTTACCGACTGCCTTCTGTTTTTCTCCACATTCAGAAAAAAAGCCAGAAGAGAAAATTTAAAGATGATGATTTTGATGAGGACATGGATACTGAGCCTCAGCTGAAATATAAAGGTAACTAAAGGGAACAGAAGGCCGTGTAAATCAGTGGACTGCCTCACATAATCCCTGAGACTTCACTTTTGAACTTTTGTTATTTTTTTCATCTTTCATCCAGAAATCCTGAAACTTTTTCTTTTTTTTTTGTATTTTAGTTGATAGAAAAATGCAAAGTGCTGTTTGTAAAACAAATATACTTAATTCTAAAACATAAATAGATTCTGATTTAAACCACTTTGGGCGATAAGCTGAGGGTTATCCTCCTGGAAGGTAAACTTCCTCTTTAGTCTCAGTCTTCTGCAGCTTCTGATGGGTTTGTTTCCTGGTTTTCTCTCTTCCACTCTGATCAGACCCCTTGTTCCTGCTGATGTTGCTGCAGAGGTGGCCATGTTTCATGGTTTGGTTGTCGTGCACAAACTGTTGTGCTTTTTAGAAGTCGACCAAACAAAGTGGTTTTACATGAGCCGAAAGATTCTAATATTTTTCTCTGTATCCCTGCGAGAACCTGCAGAGAAGAGATGCCAGATTCCATTTAAAGGGATCAGAATAAAAGGGATTAAAAACGGAGACTTCTACACATTCTGGCCGAAAATGATTTAAAGAAGCAACTATAATAACAAATACCAGATAGAGAAGCTTTTGTTAAATATTTCATTGAATATTTGCAACAAAATTACGTTTAAAGGACCAAAAAGAAATTAAGATCAAATTTTTTTTTTTTTTTTTTTTTTTTTTTACCAAAAATTTTTATTTTATGGAAGAAAATATATCGTTCATGTGAAAAAAAGAAGAAACCTAAACGTTTTCCTTATTTAAAAGCTAAAAATGCAAATAAGCTGCTGACTGTTTGAAATGGCAACAGATTTCCACAAAAATGAATCATAAATGTTTATAACATATTTGCAGGTCTAAACCACTTTTACTCAGCTGGACTCAGGGTAAAATCTTAAAATGTTTTTTTTTTTAATTTTAAAAAGTTCAGACTACCGATTTAACACTTGGGGAAAAAATCCTATTCCATTATATTAAAATTGGTGTTTGATTTGTACCAGAATGTGAAACAAAAAAATCAGTTTATTAGAAACACGCAGCGCCCTATATGATGCTGATGCTACTGCTTCTGTCGCAGCCGGCGGATCTGGTATCCACAGACCTCTGGGACAAAGTCAAGCTGTTGGAGCCGATTATAAATCAAAGGTAAACCCGCACAGAAACCTGTGACTGAAGCGTTCTTCTTGGTTCCATTCTGAGCGTTTTCCAAATTTTCTTGCTCTGACAGAAAGGAAAAGGAGACGTGAAGAGAAAAGGAAAGCTGGATCCTTACGCCTACATCCCTCTAAAAAAGGATAAGCTCAATCGCAGGTATGAGCATCAACATTCATCCATTTACATTAATTTACAGGCTTAGGTTAGCGACTAAAGTTGTTTTAAATCTTTAATTACAGAAAACGAGCCAAACTGCAAGGTCAGTTCAAGGGAATGGTGAGAGGTGCGCAAAAGGGGGCACGGTCTGGAAAGAAAATGCAGAAGAAGAAAAGGAAAGCATGAGGAGGATGATTAATATTGCTTGTTGGACTTCTATTGCAAAGTGTGTGATAAGATGAAAGCGCCTTCTAGACATGTTTGAAAGATGCTCTAAAGAGCCTTCAGCAGCTTTTACATCATTTAGTGGCAATGAAAAGATTTAATGCTGAATAAGCTCCTTCTGGCTTTATGTCACTTAATTTGAAGAAAAAATGCCAACATTATCCCTTTAATTTTTAAGACTGGCAGGAAATAGATCCCTAAGAAAGCATGCAAAGTGATTTGTTTTCATTGCAACATTTGGCCACTAGAGGGTGCTGCATATGTACTGTATATTGTGAATAAAACATTCATTAATGCTATAAGGTTTATCTAAGAGCATAATTAAAGTGGATTAAGAAATGAAAAGTAACTTTGCTTTACCTCTGATCATTTCCATCCTACAGTTGTTGTAGTTTAAAGGGACAGTCTCCAGAGTTTGGCTGAACTTCTGCTGGTTGTTTTGCTGACATACCATAAAGGTGATGCGGTACATTTTCTCTGATAGGATGATGCAATGTGAGTCATGTAATGAAAGGCTGACTTTAGTTTAACATGCCAGCATTTCTTTGGAGAAAAACATCACAGACCTGAACTATCAGCAAGAGTTTGGGGGAGAGATTTCGGTTTAACCCTTCATAGATTTTTATCAATGTTTACTTCATGTCAATGGAAAGCAGTAATGGACCAGCCTTTCAGCTGGCTAGCCCTTGATCTGCACATTAAAAACGGGGGGAAAACAATATTTTTTTCCAAGTCACCTAAATAAAACTTGTTTTTAAGACCCTTAATAATCAGCACACCTCTCCTGTTCTTTTTGTAAAAACCTGATGTGTTGGAAACAAAGACTTCAGGATAATGTCTTTGTCTACAACCTTTACCTTTTGATAAAGGTAAATTCAAACCCTTTAGTAACAGGGTTTGTATGGTTCATTTTTGTGTTGCATTTGGTTTTTTTAAAGTAAAAAATATTTAAGCAATTGAGTTTTTGCTATTTTCCATCAGAAAAATCTGAACACAGCTGGTCAGACTTTAAAGAATAATGGAGTGATTGTCAAAGACCTAATAGGAGCATCTTTGTTGGAAACTCAAAGCATAATGGAGTCTGTTTTTATTACACCAACAACCCTGTAAACTATAAGTGGCTGTAGCCTTAAAACGGGAACAATTGTTTTCCGTTTTTCCTCTGGTCACATACTTGAAACTTGTTATTGTTACACTTACCTAAAGAGAAAAAAAATGTTAACTCACTAAACTACTTAATAGGTCTGGCTGACAAAAAAAAAAGTATAAAAATGCAAAATATCAGAAGATAATGCTTTTAATTTTGCACTGACTTTACCAACAGAAACTGAGTTCAAATTGATATTCTAATTGCATAACTTAGAAATATAATTATAGATTTGATTGAAAACATAAGTGCATTTGCATGGATCGATGGTAACTTTTGCTACAGAAATGTTTTTTTTAGATAAAACTTTAAAGTTGATCTTATAACCATTCAAATGCATAACATAGTTTCTATGGATTTCTTTATAGATTTTCTGTTAAGTTTCTCACATTGTATCATTTCCTTCATTTTGTTCCTGCAGTTTTTTGACAACTCTTAATAAAATCTGTATGTTCTTCTGCTGGTTTGAATCAGATTCCAGATGTCCATAAACCAGAATAAATAAAATCCACAAGAAGCAGCACATAAAAAAAAAAAGAAATGTCTTTATTGAAGTCAGACATGTTAATAATGAAGAAATGATGCAAATGATCATTTCAGTCAGTAAATGCTGTTTATGAAATGCCCTGAAGATACACGTTTCTAATACTCTTTTACTTGAAGGTGTTCAAAGCTCGCTATTATCTGCCATGGTGCAGCTCACCCTGTGTTGATTTAAAAACCTACAGAACTAAAAGAAGCTAAAGAAAAGTGGGCCTTTATTACAATAAATAACACACTGAGAAACTGCCCTGCAGTTGCAATAAGGTTGTTGAACATTAAATCTAAATTCTAAGTAAGTTGCAGAAAAAGTTTCTTTGGTTGAAAAGGTATTTAAAAAAATTCATGGATTGTTAATAAAAAAAAAAGCCAACATAACCGACCCCGCTACCACCCTTTATACTACATGCTTTATTGTACAACACCTCCTTTTGCATTATAATTGTGTTGCATATATCTAAAAAACTAAAAACCCATCTGGCTACTTTCAGATGTCAACTTTGACAAGCTCGCATTCAACATAACTAAGGTATGATAACACTTACGCTCACCACCTACACTATACTGTTATTACTGTACAAACAGTCCCGATCCATCCATCGTTGGTATTTTTAAGGTTCTGACATCAGAATTTTGCTGTCCAGCAACAAGACACGGCGCTCAGAAACATCCGAGCTTCTGGCCTGGAAGAGTTTCCGCTAATCGAAGACAGTTCTTTAAGAAACTAGTTAAGATGTGAAACATCTGCAAAAGTATGAGCAACCTTTCAACTTCAAAAGGTTCACGACGACAAACTTGATTGCACTTTATTTGCATTGCACGGATGTGAAATGGTAAATCTGGAATGCTTTGTGAGCATCCAGCCCTCTTTCATCTGATACCAATTAAATGCAGTAAAAATGTTTTTTTTTCTGTTCTCTGAAGGCCAGAGAGGCTTGTGAGAGAACAACCTGGGGAAATGTTAAGCAGGTCAAGGTTATAAAAAAAACTCAAAAGTTGCGAACATCACAAAGATTGTTAATCCATCAAGCCAAAAAAATCCCAAGTCCTGCCAACATCTACATACCAAATTGGGGGATGCGAACATGTGGAATAAAGTCCTCCATCCAATTGTAACCAAAACAGAGCTAATATAAAACCTTATGTGCAAAGGCAAACTAACACCACATATTCATGAGGGGATAAACTGGGCTTAAAACAGGGCAGTAATGAAAGAAAAGCGGTAAGAGACGACAACAGACTAAAAACGACGGTTGAAGTACACCTTCAGCCCATCATCTCCACCATAAAACATGGTGGTTGCAAAGTTATGCTGAAGTTCACCTGTCAACTTAATGTCCAGGTTGATTAGCTTGAGTATGACCGAGCAACAACTTTAGATTCTAGATGTGGACGGCTACTATAGACAAGCAGCTGCAGAAAAACAGACTGAGACGGGCTGAATACTAATAGATTCAACCCCTTTTTTAAGATATATCTTTTTTAACTTTAAGGTTGGGAGGCATTTTCTGTCTTGTTTTTTTTTCAGCCTCAAAATTTTACATTACTTTGTGTCAGCCAAGCAAAAAGGAAAAAAAAAATCCCAATAAAAAGTAGTTGAGTTTCTAGTTGTAAAGTGAGAAAAAACATTTCAAGAAATTCAAGAGATATGAAAACTTCTGCAACGCAAATGTATTTGCATCCATCTCTACATCATTACAGCCTTGGCGGAGGCCGGGATGGTGGGGGTCCGAGAGGCCCCGGGGGGGCGCGGGCTGGGGGAGGCCCTGGTGGGAGTCGTGTCACGGGAGGAGGTGCGCGGCAGGGAGGAGCTGTGAGGGAGGAGGGGGCAGTGCGGGGTCCTCTGGATGGGGGCTTCGTACGGGGGACTGAGTTGGAGACCAAAGGTCGCTCCTCAGCTGGTGGTGGAGGAGGAGGCGGAGCGGGAGAGTGAGGCATTCTGGGAGGAGCCAGGTGCTCATCGTCTCTGACCCGTTGAAAACGAATACAGCGGCCCTGCAGAACACAGAGACAAAGGTTAATTATAACGGTTTTCATTCAAAGTAACGACTAAACTATACATTGTTGAATCCAAGGCAGGCTTTTTATAAAATAAGATCAAATAAATCCCCACATATAATGTAGCAATTATCCTTTTTCATTTAACCAAAACACAAATACATCTCTTAAAAGCAACGTGGATGACGGAACGTGAAAAAATGTAATTGAAAGGTGCAAAAACTGATACCTTCCTGAAGCTTTTTCTTTGTATCTACACTCAAATCAATTGAAATTGAATTTAATCTTTCCTTGTAGGAATTCTTGACCTTTCTGCATTTTTATCATTTACAAAAAGCAATAGATTTTCATTTAGTTTACAAAGAGTAAGAGGGATCGTATTGTTTAAAGGGATCTGTCAAGAGAGGAAAGATGTTCATTAAGAACATTATGATATGTATGTAAAAAAGGCAAAGAGACTGACAACCACGAAAAGACTAAAGTGTTCTCCAATAAAACCCTTTAGTGTTTTCAATGTGACACCAATGTGGTCTAATACTGCATGACTTGGCTAAGGAGAAAGGTTCTGGGACAGAAGCCTGTTTCTTCCAAAAATAAAACAAACAAACAGGCAGGCCTGCCTAAATTTCTACCCAAATATTTTGGCAGAGCATGTTCTGATCTGACGTAAGCGATGGCACTGAGCCGTACTGAATCAACACCATGGTCTCAGTTAGAACTTGGTTAGGCAGCATCCAACTATTTTTTTTGTTTTGCTTTAGCTACAGTCCAACCCAGAACAAGTCTCTGGAGCTCGTTTCACCAAAATATAGGAACATCATCCAGAATGCAGAACTTAAGCTCTGGTCGAGGTTTGGACTTAAGCAAATTTGCAATAACAGCGTTTGAAGTGTGACACCATGAGGATTCTGAATGCTTCACAACTTTCGTTGTAAATTCCCTTTAAACTGCTGCCATATCTCATGTGACCACTAGGTGTCGCCAAGGCTTAAATGTGCAGGAGTTAAACGTCATGTAGCCTCATAGGACGATTGGCATAGCAGTCCCCGTCTTTAAATGGACCAGGTTTATATGTAGCAAGATTAAAGTTTGGAGTTTTAACAAAAAAACAAAGAAAAAAATATGTGCAACCGAAGCTAAAGTGAACAATGTTAGCATCACACTCAGCCTCAGAAAGATCAGATTCAACTTCTTCACAACTCATCATTTTGTGCTGAAAGAATAAAGAAGCAAATTGTTAGTTTAAAGAGCTCTATAGCTATAAAAATCAGATTTTTTACTCTCCTTTTCAGCTTAGAGTAGAAAATAAGTGGAAAGTTAAAACTGGAGATGATCTACCTTGGTCTCATATAACATCACAGTCTTTGTGATGTTAGTCTCACAGGCTTGTTGGGATTTTTTAGATTCATCCATCAAAGTTAGCTTATGCCCAGATTTGCAGACAGATGCATGAAGTGTTTGACGCCTCAGGAGACACACAGAGATGCTTCTGTTTTCTGTCCACACCTGCACTACAATAGCTGTGAGGCAAGCTCTGACAAAGTGCTTTAGTCATCAGCTTTTCCTCTTGAGAAGCCTCCACTGTGATGTGGACTCTTTAGATAGCAAACATAAGGCTTGCTCTGTCCCTTATTGCCTTGATTTCAAGGCGTGCAAAGGGAAGGATTTACATTTCTCCACAACAACAGTCAGCAAGAAAAGGATGCGTCTCCTATTGTCCCCATTGATGGATTTCTTTAATCTGTTGTCTCACAAATTGTTCTTGTTCAGTTGCTGTTTAAAAATGGAGGTTGGGGTCTCTGTGTAGCGGACCCTTGGTGGTCTGATTATAACACCTTATTAAGCAGAGAGGCCCTAAAGTCACAGAGGGGCCATTAAGAGGACCCAGCAGCAGAAGCTTTGTGACTGAAGGGGGCCATTGTGGGTTCAAGCGTGTCTATGAGGGGTGTGTAATTGATTGAGGGCAGCTTGGTTGGGTGTGCTGGGGTGGATGGGAAGGGGGACTCTTTGACTGTTCTTGCAGGGTTGCTGTGAAAAGGCCAGTTTGTGAGCAGCAGCACAACAGAAGAGACAACATATGGACACAATGAGAAGACAAGCTCATGAATATGAGTATGTTTACGTGTGTGTGTGTGTGTGTGACTGTAAGGACGCTTCCACCAGAGCATATGGTCTGAATGACACCTTATAAATAACAAGAAAGGAGGCTGGATGAGTTGGAGGTGCATCTCTAGAGCAAACCTAAAAAGTTGGTGCGAAGCATTTTGTCACATCAGTAAAAGAAAGGTCAAAGTTCAGTTATCACAGTCTGTCTACTTGTTTGATCCCTTAGTCATGTAGCTCTGGGGATGACGTGGCTCATTATCAGGCTCTCTAAGGAGCATGTTAATAATTTTGGTCAAACATTATGAAAAACTGGGGCAGGATCTTTTATATAAATTCTTATAAAAACAACTTATAGCAGTTTTTCTATGTGGTTTGGTTCAATGTATGAAAAGAAACTTCCTAACAAATATTTATGATGCAACAAGAAACAGCCTGTTTGTAAGGCTACAAATGTAAAACATAACATTTTCTGGCTGAAAACCTCAGCGTAGATCGCCCACTTCATTCTTCTCTTAACACTGATCAATCATCCAGGCCGCTTTGCAGAAAAACAGTCCCGAAGCATGATGTTTCCATGCCTTTACTTCACAGTAGGTATGGTGCTCTAGAATGCTACTCTGCATTCTTCTTCCTCCAAACATGACGAGTTCAGTCTGTGCCAAAAAGTTCTATCTTGGTTCCATCTGATCGCATGATTGTCTTCTAGTTCTCTTCTGGATCACCCATATGGTCTCCAGCAAACTTCAGACAGACCTGGACATGTGCAGAGGGACAACGCCCAGCACTGCAGGATCCGAGTCCCTCTCAGCGTAGTATATTACCGAGAGCCACCTTGATTCTTTTGTAATTTTCCC
>JAUZNJ010033521.1:0-13123 GCA_034780135.1 Jordanella pulchra | reverse complement strand
GAGGGCTCCAGCCCAGGAGACCCACGGCGCACTCTGCTGGAGGGAAGATGGAGCAACAGGCTCCGGATCCCAACAGCATGTGATGCAAAATACTCTCAGTATGCCAGTTGTTAAGGTTTCAAAAATATATCCAGCTCATTAAGTACATAATGAAGGGCATTATTAAACCATCACCCTGTTCTGACCTCCATCATGACTGATATGAGCAGAGGTGGATAGTAACTAGTTATATTTACTCAGTTACATTTACTGGAGTCACTTTGCTTTATGTACTTTTAGGAGTAGTTTTATAGTGTCATAGTTTTTTTTGTTTTACTTGAGGAAACTTCTGGCTACTCCATCCATTGTGAATAACTTTACTGGATGAAAAAAGCTTGTTCTAAACAAATATGCATCACTGAGAAACACACTTTATTCTTTTTTGTACTCAAAACTTATCAGTTAGATTTTTTTTTTCCATTTGCTAGATCTGCTGTGCCGTATGGAGGTTGAGTGATAATACGGTAAAAAGTATAATGTAATTTAACCTATTCTACATACTGTAACAATTGATTTTGTAAGTATTTTTAAAGTAAAAATAAATTTTAAATCAGTTGTTATGATAATGGGTAGCAAGTAGATCGGTTACTCAGTACTTGAGTAGCCTATTTACCAAATACTTCATATTTTTACTTGAGTACAGATGTGATGAAGTAGTGTTACCCTTACTTAAATATCCTTTTTGAGTACTCTACCCACCTCTGGGTATGAGTACAGAAAAATGCTGCTGCATTATGGGTAATTCTCAAGCGTTAACTACCACCTCCCGCGGTGTGATTGGTCTGGTAAGTTTACACTAGAAAGTCTGAGCCTTCTCAGAAAGACAAGGTGTGTATTGAATACACAAGGTGTAAATCAGTATGGCTGCTCAGACTAAGGCTGGTGAGACCACTGACAAAGAAAAATCTCAGAAGTCCCTGATCAGAGGGGGCAGGAGTAAGAACCTTACCTCAAGGTAGACCACTATAAGAGACTAGAAGATGAAAATGATAAGGTGAAGACAGCCTCTAATAGAGACGTTACATGTGGCAGTCAAAAACATATTTGTATTTTGTGGTCTATAGAATCATGGTATGGGAGGTAGAATAGATGGGATGTATCTGCATGTTGATTTTAAACACTAATGACTTGGAAAACTAACTTCTAAGCATCCCTTAGTTTTAGTTTTACTTTTTAGTATTAGCAAGATAAATCAAACCTTGAGCATTTTGTTTTGTGCCTGATGCTTTTTTAAAAAGTAATATGGATCAATTACACACAAAAATATGACCGGATGCTTAAAGAAGTCAACAGGAGATTAATCAAGTGGCTTTGCTTGGAAATGTCAGAGCAGTCTTAGAGTAAAGGGATAGCAAACAAAGTTACCAATAAAAATGTTCCTTTGGAAGAGACCCTTGAAGTTGCCTTTGATTAATAACCCATGTGTGGTCCTCCTGTGAACTGATCCTCCTGTAGTCACCCCCAGCCTGAATGTTGGACTGCCCAGTCTGCTAAAAAAAGGGCAAGGTTTGATCAAGAAGTGAAACAATAATCCGAGGTAGGGGCGGGAACTGCAATGTGGCGGTAATTCCAGGGAACCCAGCCCTCTGGATCCGAGCTATCTAGTTTCATGTCTTGCTGCATTCCTCATTGCCGATCAGCAAAAACATGAACATCAACTTCAGATGACACCGGGCTAAATTTGGTGGCTATCAAAACGCAGGAACTGGCATAGAGTTCTGCCAGGGTGTCCTCTTTCCTGCGTGGAAGCCCTTGGTTTGAGCTCCTTGCTGGGTTGGATCTATGAACACTCTGCTAAGTTGCAGTCCGGGCAATTAGGATGGTATAAACATAGTGTAGGCTGGGGTTGAAACCTTCACACTAATAATTAGATGGAGCTCCGCCAGGTGATGAGGCTAATGAGTACAGATTACACGTAGCATTCACATGTTTGCATCATTGACACCCTATCACTCTCCTGCTAAGAATAGCACGACTTCATCAGAACTTTTCAACAAGGATGGAGCAAAAACATCAAATCTATAGTGCTGCGATTTACAGCAGTCTAAAGCAATATTATTATCTAAAGGACAATTAGAGGCCAATTTTAACTGTAATTTCTCAAAGTCTACTATAGCTCTGGTTGATATCTAATCCACGTTTTAATAGTCAACATCAAGGGCTGTGATAGGAAATAATATCAATCCATGTAGCTGCATGTAAACCAAGACTTGGAGGTGGAGGGAGTATGTTTGGGCGCTTGAGAAAGATCACTTTCAGGCAGTAGCCTGTTCTCAGTCAATCTGTGTCATTAACAGAGGTCATTAGTTTGGATTTTTGGCAGCCAGCGGTCTGCAGCCCTTTCTATTGAGTCTTTGCACCATCTTGGTGCCAAAAGACATCTTCTCATTTAGCAGCCTTTATTCCTCTTCATCAGTTCTCTTAAGCCAATCATGGATCAGTAATAATTCGGTGTGTGTTATCTCCCTGGTTAGACCAAAGTGTCGCAATAACATTTCCCCTCTACATACTTTACATACAGAAGACATCAAACAGGCTTAACTTTCAATCACTTTGGCTAGTATATATTTGGATGAGAAACACTAGTCAAATAAAGTTACTTTTTCCAAATTAATATTGATGAATAAGAACAATCAGTGGGGTAACTTAAACACTTTACCAATATATTAATGGAGATCCAGTATTTGGAGTGAATAGTTCATCCCTTCCTGTCACTGGCAGGTCAGTCATATCACCATGTTTTATCTATGTAATTTTTTTGTAGAATGAAAAATGACTCAGTGTTTCACTCGTCAGAAAACAGTTGATTAAATGTACAATGTTGCTTTTTAACTCAGGTTTTTAAGGTATTTGTAAAAAAATGATCAATTTACTAGGTGGCATGAAGTAGAGGGGGTAATAGAATACAAATACCCCTATTTTTACCTGCGCAACAAACTGGACTGGAGAGGTAACAGTGAAGCAATCTAGGGAGGGAGCAGGTGGTACTTTCTGAGGAAGCTTTGGTTCTTCTCTATTTGTCTGCATCTTTCCTGAAAGTCTGTTTTGGAGAGAAAAACCTCATCTGCTGTTATCTGTGACTTCCAAAAGTGCAAGCATTACAGTAAAGTAGAGGAGAGTCACAGACATAAATCTGTAAGGTCTGGATAAAGGGCTGCATGGTGGTGCAGTGGGTAGCGCTGGTGTCTTGCAGCAAGAACCTCCAGGGTTTGACTCCTGGCCCGGGGTCTTTCTGCATGGAGTTTGCCTGTTCTCCTTGTGCAATCTAAAACTCTTAATAAAGACATGGTTAAAATTCATAATGAATAGAAGATAAAACTTTAATTTAGTAAAACTTATCCTTATTTTTCTGAATATTATTTTAAATATTATGACCACATAGAGAGTTTCAATCCTGGAATACTTGTGCTTTTATCATAAGACTGTTATTTAAACAGATATTTTTCAGACTATTAAACAGCAAACAGGTCAATCAATCAATTGGTCAGTAAAGGTCGCCTTCGAATTTTTACAGATGACAGAGAAAAGCTAATGGAAATCACAAGTAATATATGGCCAATTTTTTTATGTGGAAATTATATAAATGTATATTAAGTTTGTCATTGCATCATAAAATTAATTAAATAATTTATGTTCTATAAAAATGATAAAGATTTGAATCAAGACACAACAACTCACCAATCAGGAAGGGTCTATTTCTCTGTGTTAATATGAGCAGTGTGGCCGGCTCTAAAACAATGTGAGTAGCGCTGCAGACAATCTAAAAACTTCTCTTTCAATTTATTACAGAGTCTTTCCCACTCAGACATGATATGCACATGCATTCATTTACCAGCCATGCTTCCACACAGACACAGACATGCATGCACTCAGTTCAAATAGTTGGCCTAGGGTTCAGGAAGACCTGAAAGCCAAGAGGAGCTGCTGACACAAGTAGCTACTGTGATTACCTCACGTCTGTCATGGCTTTGGAAGGAAGCTCATCCTGAGTATATTTAGACAAAGGCAAGCTTTAACAGATGGAATAGGGTAACACCAATTGATAATAAATACTATTATATATAGCAGTCTTGCGAAATTATTTACAATGTCTAAAAATTTTCATAGTTTTTTTCACTTTACAACAGTCTTCTTAGTATTTCCCTTAGATTTAGATAAAAGACATTCAAAATTAAAATGAATAAAAAGGATTCCTGCTTTTACTTGTTTTTGCAATATAAAATGTTGGTTTTACTTTTTCTTTCATCTTCTCTGAATCAATGATAAATAGAAGTTTTGCTGCAGTTAAATCCGGTGTTCATTTGGGAGACGTCAACGGCAGCTTTGCAGATCAAAATTTTATGATAATTCACAAAATCCCAGTTTCGATCAGTTAGGTTGGATTGCCTGTTCACAGCAATGTTGAGCTGCAGCCACAAGTTTTCCTTTTTGGTTCTGGGCCTCGACTGGGTCCTGGAGGTTCATAAATGTGCTTTATCTAAATAATGAAATAGCAGTTTAGATTGCCTCTGGAAAATGAAACGCCGTTCTAGTCTCACATGTTTTGTCGTTCATAAATTTGTTTTTTTTTTGTTTTTTTTTACAGGATTGACCCGTATGTACCTCAAATTTATATTCTCTTTATGTCTGATGAGCTTCCTGGCCTTTGCTGAGGAAAATTATCCCCAATCCACATGTTTCTCTGGGCCCATGGTGAATTCAAAGACAAGTCAAATGTCATTTTTAACCATACAGTTTGTTTGTAGGAAAACAAGAAATAAAAATGTGATGAAATCTAACTAGACTGTGTTTCTCAGCATGTTCTTCTGTTCTTCTATGGCTTGTGGAAAAATTGAAGAAGGATTTCATATAGTTTACCTCTTTTCATCCTTCTATAAAGTTGTGCCATCAGCTGATTTTCCTACACTGAGCTGTGGATCTCTGCAGCTCCTCCAGAGTGATCAGCTACTCTCAAAGTTTATCTGTTTCAGTGGATGGCCATGTCTTGGTAGGTTCGTAATTATCCCACTATCTTTCTATCTTAAGATGGCAGACTGAAGAAGGCACTCTGAGATGCTTAAAGCTTGTGTTTTTTTTAATGTAGAGCCCCACCATCCCTTAAATCATATCTGTAATTTACCTTGGTTTACATTATGCTGTTTGCTTACATATTCTATAACAAATAGATACAAATACACACCACACTTTTCAAAGTTTCATTTGAAATACACTTTGAAGACCAGGCATCATTTTTCTTTCCACTTCAAAACCATGCACAGCTTGTCGATTCAATACAGTCCAACTGGGATATATCAAGGTTTGCTGTCATAACCTTATAAGAATTTAAAAAACAAGACGCTATGAAAAATGAGAATATATGGCCTAAAATGCCTTTGATTGTGAGAATAAGGAATGTGGATGCTGATATCACAACACTAATCCAAAAACAGGTTTCAAAGTTGTTACAGTGTCCAGTTTGGTTCAAAAATACAAGGGAGATGTTCCCTTGCTTTGAGTGACTTAACAGTATTTTTCACTGTGGGGGTCTCCTGCCTTCATAGGCTGAACCATTAATAACGATGGGAGGTTCCTCACTGTCAGCAGTCGATCCTCCTGTCAGCTTTATGGCACGTCTCCCTCAGGCTTCATAAGGACATTCAGCCACACAGCTAAGTCCACCCTATAAACCTCTACATAGCCATTCTTTATATCAGCACGACAACAGAGCAAACAACACACTCATGTCAAACAGTGATGAGAGTTTCACTGGAGATTGCTTTGAAATCAAAGGAATGTCACGTTTATGCGTCATTAAACAATTACACTCCTCACACTCAGGCCGAGATTAGAGTCACGTGTCATTGCTTGTTTGTTATTGTACGTTTCCGTGGATACAGTCATGACCTGACATGGCTGCATGACCCAGACAGACATTCGCCTCGTGCTATAGGCTAACACACTAGCAGCAGGTGGCACTGAGCCCTGAAACTTGATATTTCACTTTAAATCGTGTCTTTGTCCAGCAGTGTCATGAAAAATCCAACGCCTATGATATTTCTGTGAAAAGTAATTCCCTCCCAGCACCTTCATGGCAAGTTTAATGCTCCACATTAACGCAAACCATCCGTGCTGCATTAGTTGCACTGATTAACACCACCCCTGCTATTCTTGGAGTCATTGTTAAGCCAACAACTGTGGTCCCTTATATACAGCATTATGAAATCAGTGCAATTGAAAACAACTAGTTATAATTAGATCACAGGAGTTTACAGTCTGCAACTGCGCCTCGAGTAAATAAAATGTGTGGGAGAAAAAAAGAAATTGAAAAACACAATAACTTTAAATGTATGTATGATCTCACACTGTTGCTTTTTTAGGAACTTAATTTGATCTAAGATCTCATCTAGATGTAGATTAGTTTTTTTTTTACCCACCAACAAGACTGAGGCCACTTGTCTTCTAGACACCGATCACTTCTAAGTTTTACAACTGAGCCTTAATTACAGTGCAGCTAAGGATGAGTGTTATTTTGGCTGTGGCTTCCTGAAGGTGCTGTCCTCTCCTGCTACTCAGGTGTCAGTGATGCCAGCACTTTCCACTGGCAGGGTCTGGTGTGACCAATAGTTCTAGGAGCATTCAGTTTTTTTTTCATTTCAAGCCATATTTTACGGATAAAATAATAATTCACTTTGCTTGAAGACCTGGATCTGTTTATCAGGTTCATCTGTGCTCAGTGAGGGGGGAGTATATCCAGCCTGAGTCCTGGAGGTTCCTCGTGAGACAAGAATAACCTTCTGATTTAATGATTAAAGAACTTACAGAGAGCAAGATTTTGTTGCTGAGCTAAAAACAACCTGTTTTTTTCTGTGATCAATAAATGACCTTGTAAATGTGTCAATACTCCTTAAACTTTCTCATAGTTTTTTTACACATCCACAAATTTCAAAGCATCTTATGTGCTTTTTGGGCAAAAACAAAATCGATTATCTGATTCTGATTTGTTTGGACTTAAAAACAACTACTGAATACAGACGTTGCTCATTTGGTAAATAGAGTTGATCTTTGTATAATTTAGTCCCAGGTCTCAAAGAAAAGACAAAAGATGTGAAAAAGGGTGCGTCTACCTGAGAACCCACCATGCATAATGTTTAGTGGCAGGAAAGTAGAAAAATACATAACCATCTCTGTGGGGATGTTTATTTTCCAGCAGAGACAGAGAGGAGAGTTGGAATAGAAGGAGTGATGGATGAGAGCAGGGTGAGGCTAAATATAGAGCACACCTGGAAGAAAACATGGAAGAGGCTGCAGAAGACAAGACTTGGGCTGTGGATTACCTTTCAACAGAAACACAATACCGAGAGGAAAACAGAAATGGTTTATATCAAAGTATATTATCAGCATGCAAAAATGGCCTAATCAAAGTCTAGGGCTAAATCTAGTTGAGAATCTCTTCCTTAAGATATGTAATTAATCCATCTGAGTTTGAGCTATTTTCCAAGTCCACATTTCCAGTTAGAAAAGCATCTTTGTAAAAACACTTAAAAAGTCATGAATGTTTTTTAAACTTTTGCTTTTTTAAGCTTGTGCTTGTTATGTGACAAAATATAAAACAGTTAATGGATATATTTACTTTTGTTAAGGGTCTACAATATAAAAAACTTTAAGCAACTTGAAAGTTTAAGTAAAAAAAAAGAAAAGAAAAGCATCCCAGTAGGCTACCTAGACTGAAATGAGATAGCAGAGGGACAGCAGCAGCAGAAGCAGCAGCAAGTGTCACCCGGTCCTATAACATGGGGAGGGCTTTGGAGTTTAAAACTGTGTGAATATGATAGCCCATCTGGAGCCCTTGGTCCTGCTTATGCAAGTGGAGATCTCCATGCAGGATTGAAAGTTGACAGTTTGGAGGCACTAATCTGACAGGAGGTCGGTGTAAAAACAAAATAGGCGACGATTTTAGGACATATCAACAACTACAGCTGCTTCGAGGGTAAAAAAAAGTGCACTTTGATTTCATCCTGAAGTGGAGGGCTCACATGAGAGATTGATTTTGGAGGACAAAAGGCATACATCAGGGAGGTGAGTGGCGGATTTACCCTTAGAGGGGGTAAAAAAAAACATGACTGTAGTGTCCCAGGACAATAAGGAAGAGGCTGTGACGATCACCCCTTTGTTACACGATGCTGCAGACTTGGAACCTGCGGATCAGGAGAGCAGCGAGAGGGTGATCATCAACATATCGGGCCTGCGCTTCGAGACGCAGCTGAAAACACTGTCGCGCTTTCCTTCCACGCTCCTGGGGGATCCGCGTAAAAGGACGCGCTTCTTTGACCCGCTGAGGAACGAGTTCTTCTTTGACAGAAACAGACCAAGCTTTGACGCGATCCTCTATTATTACCAGTCAGGTGGGAGACTCAGGAGGCCCGCGGGTGTACCTGTGGACATTTTCCTGGAGGAACTCAAGTTTTACGAACTTGGAGAGGAAGCTATAGAGCTGTACAAGGACGATGAAGGATTGCCGAGGGAGGAGGAGCGGCCGCTGCCGACCAACGACTACCAGCGGCAGCTCTGGCTCCTGTTTGAGTACCCAGAGAGCTCCGGACCCGCACGGTCAATCGCCATCGTGTCTGTTATGGTTATTTTGATATCTATTATTATATTCTGCTTGGAGACTTTACCGGAGTTTAGAGAGGTGCCCCCAGAGCCAGTGCAGCACGCAAATGGAAGTGCAGAAAGCAAAGCGCCCAGTCCTTTCACAGATCCATTTTTCATGGTGGAGACGCTTTGTATCGTGTGGTTCTCCTTTGAGTTCACCATGAGGTTCCTGTCCTGTCCCAGCAAAGCGGCGTTCTTCAAAAACATCATGAACCTGATAGATGTGGTGGCCATCGCGCCCTATTTCATCACCCTGGGTCTGGATCTGGCGGAGCATGAGGGCAGTAGTCAGCAGGCGGCCTCCCTGGCCATCCTGAGGGTCATCAGGTTGGTGCGCGTCTTCAGGATCTTCAAGCTCTCCAGACACTCCAAAGGCCTGCAAATTCTGGGCCAGACTCTCCACGCCAGCCTCAGGGAGCTGGGCTTGCTCATATTCTTCCTTCTCATTGGAGTTATTTTGTTCTCCAGCTCGGTTTATTTCGCTGAAGTGGAAGACCCTGAGACAGTTTTTTCGAGTATACCCGATGCGTTCTGGTGGGCTGTGGTCACGATGACCACGGTGGGCTACGGGGACATGTATCCCTCCACTATCGGAGGGAAATTCGTTGGATCCTTGTGCGCAATCGCTGGAGTGCTGACCATAGCTCTACCTGTTCCTGTCATTGTGTCAAATTTCAACTATTTCTACCACAGAGAGAACGAGGAGGAGGAAAATGTACAGTATATTCATGTGACCTGTGGGCAGCCGGAGCATCCTTCCTCGTTTGGGGAAACCTATTCCTCAAAAAGCAATCAGTCTCTTTCCAAAACCGAGTCTTATCAGGAGAGCGACGAGCTGGAGATCCTGACTCACCCAAACGCGACTCAACCAGAGAATTACACAGGGCAACTGACAGATGTGTGAAAGGGAAGAGATTTGTTTCTGGTGAGTTATGGTTACTAGAGGTTTAGTATTCCAATAAGACCTGATCCGTTCTAGGTCTTATGGACCCTTAGTAATATTTTACCAGAGGGGCGTCTTCTATCCAAACTCCTAACCCAGCCACCTTCTCAGATCCATTTTTTATTGGTTCCAGCTTCATGGTATATTTTTCTTTCTTGTTTAAATATCAACAAATTACTACAGGGGTTGAACTATTAAATGTCTAAAGCTCTTTTGAATATAGCAACGACTTCAATGACTCAGAAGGAAAACACAAGAAAGAATGGAAAATCTTAATTTTACTACACAGGTTTCATTGTAAAGCCAGTTATACATTCTTGAAATCATCTATAAAGTTCGTGGTATTTTAGTAGTTCGTGGAGTAGCTGGTAACATGTTGAACCAGTTTTACCTTGAGAACTGTCTTTATTTTTCCTTGTACATATTCAACAGTGTGTGGGAAACATTCCTCTGGGATTTTGCTCTATAATAGTATGAGAGCTTCACACAGGTGCTGCAACTTTGGCAGCTTCACATACATGATGCAGAATTTAATGAGGGTTTGTTCCTAAGAAGTCTGAAAGTGTCTGGAAGTACCAAATCCCACAGACTGCCACCCTGCATCCCTGAGCAAGACCCTTAGCCCCACAATAATTCCTGTGTGCTGCAAGCTTCTCGTTGCTCCTTAAGGGATGAATACATTTTGTTATACGGCTGGATTGATAAATAATAGATTAAGATCTGGGGACTTAGCAACTTATCAACAATACTCAGGTATGCCGTGGCTTTTCAGTTTTAATTAATTTGCTTAGAGGGACACATTGTACCAGGAAAATATTGCCCAAACCTTAACACCATCATGAACAGCCTGGTCCATTGATGGGGACACTTGATGGACCCATGTCTGCACATTGGTTATTCCAAAGTCTGACCCAACTGTTTGAAATACGCAACTAAAAGTGAAGCACATTGAACTGGGCAATGTTTTTTCCAATCTTTTATTTTCTTTTATTCCTCCTGAACCTGTGGAAAATGTTTCCTCCCCTTCCTGTTCTTACAGGAAAGAGACACAGTGTTTGGTCTTCTGCTGCTGTAGCACATCTGCATCTGTTTCAAGGTTCAACATGTTGGTGTTCAGAGGTCGTGATCTTCATCTCCGTAGATTATTTTAGTGACCTTTCTTCCATCATTCTTGCTTTTTGATCTTTAATCTTAAAGGTAGTTGTGGAAGCAAACCCGGTAGGGCATCCGTTTCTAAAATACTGAAACCTTTTTGTCTGTTAATAACAAGCATGCAATTCAAAGGGATCTAAATATCATCCCTATTTTGATCCTCGGTTTGAATTTGTCTTCACCTCCTCTAGAAGTTTAAATGCATTCAGCTTCTTTAATCAGACAGACATACATGATGTAGTATATGTGCTGGTTCCTATCTGTAGCATTTAATAGGACACCCTGGATCAGCTGCCAGTTCATTGCAAATTGTTAAATACAATGTAATGAATAGAAAAACACCCTCCAGATTATTCAAAAAAACAACCTAATAATACCCTTTTTCAAATATAAATATGCGAAAATATTATTATATACTAATTAGAATTGAGATATTTAATCACTGTCTTTTAACTGGTTGTTTAATGATTTTAAAATGCTGAAACTCTTCTAATTTTTAGCCTAAATATCTGATCCAGGTGTGATTTCATAGTAGGGCAACAACTGAATTACAAAGGTTTTAAAAAGGAGCACTAAAGAACAATAAATAGGGAATTCTGGCTATAAATAGATAAATATATTATTAAATAACTCATAGAAGTATTTTCTCTGCTATTATATATATATGGTCCATAAAGTTCTTAGGTTTGGGCATTCTTCAACCTCGCACATTACATTTAGATCACTGCATTCAAGTTTAAAAACACACCCATTCTCTGTCATGTAACTTCTCCCTTTTCCCACACAGCAGGGTTATTGTTAGAGCTACATGACATCATGAGCACATATAAATAAACGCACCACTTTTGGCTCATAGCGCGTGTCATGTCTGCGCCTTTAAGCTTTTCTGGGGTCATTTTACGGTGTTAAATGTCAGGCTGGCCATTTAAAGGCGTTAAAATGACGTTCAGAATGGTTTCAGGGTGGGGTGAGGCTTTATAGTAGGCGTTGTTCCCCGAGACAAGAAAAAGGGAGAGTTTATGTGACAAAAATCTAAGATCCTGGCTAATTGAGAAGTAAAGAAAACAAGATCAAATACTAAGCTTGGATCCTAACACTGTCCTATTATTAAAACCACCATAAAAAAGCAAATTATAGTTGTCACAGTCCACATCTGCCTTTTTATGATGCATTATCTGAAATAATAAGCTAGATATAACTATCTAAGTTTAGTTATATCTAAAATATTTTGATAAAGTTGCTGAGCTCCACATGTTTTTAATTTTTTTTCTTAATGATCCATAACGCTAACAAGCTGGGGAAGAAAAATAGACACCAATAACAAATACATCAGTAACTTTGTCTCCTAATAGAGCTCAGATTATAGAGATCGTAGCTCACCTGGACGATGACCTGCATGAGGCTGCAGTTCCCTCAGAGAAGAGCTGTGGGCCATTTCTGCCAATCATTTAACGTCATCACTCTCTCTGTATAAGACAGGCCTGCATCTACAGTGGCCAAGGATGATGACACAGTGTTAACACATTTTAACGACACTTTCAAAGCATAGTAACATAATTCTTTAAGTCAAGGTTTATTGTATCTAATTCAATAGCAACAGCATACAGAATGATTTTAAAAATTGACAGAGTAATGTATGTCAGCAAACAAAAAAAAGTCAGTGTGCAGCTCCTCCTTTCATGTTTCATTTCATATCCACTCAGTTCCAGCTGATTAAGGTTACAGACATAAAAATGTATAAAGTATCATTTTCATATTGTATTCTGGACACAACATCAAAAACCCTGCTATCCCTATAATGTACTGAAGTACCAAGTTATGGATCTTTGTTTTTTGGTTATTTTTTAAATAAAAGTAACTAAGGGAAAAATAACAACAAAAACAAACAAAGCTGCAAATATGTCATCAAAAAAAGCTATGCTGTAAACATGCTGTGACAATTCTGATATGTCTATGCAGGTTTGTGGTTGAAACAGCTCTTAAATTTTTATTTTTATTTTGCAGCTCTCTGCTTATTCCATAATAACTAAGATACAAAAGTCTTTACTAATTGTACAGATTTGGTTTAATCACTGCTCTGATGGGTAGTTTTTTTAAGTAGATATCATGTTTTACAATCTATATACTCTGTATAAATGGTTTTAGTTTGATAACTACATTAGTTGATGATCTTAATCACGTTTCATTCAATTTATTATTTCAGCCCTGTTTTCAGGATCAAACCTTAATAACTAAATTTCAAATTATGCTTTATACATTTTCTGTCTTACATTTTTTAACATTCTTTCTTTTTCTTTCTTTCTTTCTTTCTTTCTTTCTTTCTTTCTTTCTTTCTTTCTTTCTTTCTTTCTTTCTTTC
>JAUZNJ010033520.1:0-13124 GCA_034780135.1 Jordanella pulchra | reverse complement strand
TGAAATGTTAATAAAACCAGTGATTTTCTTGCTGCTGTTGAGGCACTGCTATTATTTCGAACACAACTGTATATATAGTTTCAGCCACTTTAATGTCTTTTTTTAATGATGTTTTGCTCAAAACCCAATTAAACACAAAATAGCTGGTTTCAGGACATATAAAATGTCTGCGGATATATCTGCCGCTAGACGGTGACGAGTTTTTGATCATTTCAAATCCTGGGGATAAATCACAGGTGAAATGGAGGTGATATGAAGTTTCCAGAAGCTGTTTAGGCAGGAAGAAGAAAGAACAAAGAAATAACTTTTCTTTTTTTAGATTTTATATTTACCTGCATCTTAATAAGTCAGCTGATGAAATCCGGGGTTGCCTCGTGTCGCCGCCGGGTTGTTTTTAGCTCTCCCACTTCTGTGATGCTGTTTTCTGACCCCAGTGTCTTGGATGAGGAAGGGGACGGTTCCCTCTCATCAGTTTGCTCACCTCAGGTTAAAATGTCTTTCACCCAGTCTGTGAGCCATTTATGTTTTCTTTTTGTTGCTGTTTTTTATAACACCTTTTAACTCTGCTCTGGGTTCATGTAACTGCTTGTATATGTAGTGACCGGCGACCTGTTCCTGATCTAATCCTGTTTGTTTTGTTTTTAATTTTTAAATATTGCTTGATTAAAATTCTGTAACAACATCCCCAAAGCTCTCTTTGTTTTATTACTCTTTGATTTGCACTCACCTTCATGTCTCCTATGTTTTCTTGTTGTAAAGGAATGATAAAGGTTTAAACGGCCCCACTAACAACATGTAACAGCCCTTCTATCTCCCATTTGCTGCTGTTTTAAAGGGATTTGTCTCTTGGCTTGAAGAAGAGAACATTCTTTGCCATCTCTATCGTTGAGACTCAAAGAGTTGAAATATATTCTGTCCATCACAGCGCAGAAAAAGGAGTTATCAAAGTAGGCGTAATGGAAAGCAGAGCTACTGTTTATCTCCAGTCTGATAGAGCTCGGTAATGGATGACTGCCTCGGCTTATTTGTGTGAGCATAAAGATTAAATTGCCAGGAAACAGAAGAAAACAATTGGAGCTCTTATGCCAAAACAGGGCATGATTCTGGAATATATTTAGCCAAATAATAGCGGCAGAAATAAATGTATTTGGACCATGAATCAAGGAAAGATTAATTAAATCCATGAGGTTTGGTCTGTTTATGTGAAAACCTATGTCATTTATTGGTTCCATCTAGGATGAGAAAATGCAAATAGTCTAGAAATCTTCTTTTTGAGGAAGTTATTTCTGCATAATGTTGAAGACGCTAAAATCTGGAATCTATTTTAATGCAAATTGAATGTAAACAAAAAGAGTCATTCTGCTGAATTATTGCCAGCACTGCTCCTCTTCATCATCAGCGTGTTTGAAAGGAGTAAAGTTTTACACCAATTTCACAGTTTAGTTTTATAAAAAGAAATTAACACATTTCAAATCATATTTTTAAGGAAGGAGTTACAATTTTCTGCAGGTTTTACTGCAAACTGCATTATCTAAAACTAATATAAGACAACTGTGAATGGGCAGGCATCAGATTCTCCCAACAACAGGGATGGAAAATACATTTTTTTAATCATAATTTGGACAAAAAGGATAAAACGCACAACATGAAGTTACTTTACTTTTATTTAAACACGTTAATCAACCAGTGAATTAACGGTTGATTAACGCATCTCCTTCATATGAGAGATCATTGGAGCCTCGTTTCAGCACAAAATATTTCCAAACAGCTAAATACTTTTTTTTTCTTTAAATAAACGTTTGAGGAAAATGAAAGGCCATCTTTTATTTTAGTTTGGCAGAGAGCAGTAGCAGGTGTAGCAGAGGCAGCACTCTGTGCTTTTCTGTCTCCTACATTGGCTCAGGCTGCCACTTTGATGTCTCATTAAAACCAAGGGGGCGGATTTGAAACCAGAGCATTTTAAAACCTTGTGAAACTGTTTGCTTGTCCAGCTAATCAGGGTGCAGGATACCATGAAAATATGTCTGTTTTTTTCCCCAAACATCTTACACTAAGTGTAACCATTTATATCGAGATAAAAATGGAAACTATCTGTTTTTTTTTTCATCTGAAGAAGTGATTAAAATGAAGGAGCCCAGGGAGGACCGGAGCAGTGTTATGTCATGCTACTCTTAAACTTACTTATTAAAAGATTTTATTTAAACCATATGAATGTTAAGATTGGAGGTTAAGTATTATTTTGATTGTTTCTGTCTTTACAAAAAATAAAAACAAACTTTTATATTATATAAATCTCTACAAACCTTTTAAATTTCTTCATCTTTACAAATATCAGTGCAGCTGCAGAGTTTATGGATAAAAACATTTTGTTTCTGGACATGATTTCTTTGCACCAGATTTTCTCTGTTTGTGGGTTTAACAAAAATAAAATATGAAAACCGAGTTGAATAGAAGTCAATCTTCTTACCTCTGAAAGGAAATGCGCCTCTGCAATGAATGTTAAACATTGAGGGGATGTGGGAGTCGGGGTAGAAAGCTGTCACAGATATACAATTCCTCCGATGTAAACAGTCGTGGTAGAACAGAGAGTCTATGAGGGAGCAGTTGAAGTCTGGGAACAATAATGTCTCCCGTTTGGCATTTCAGGACAACACGAAAAGTTTGGGAATGTTAACTTTCAAAGTTGCAGATATTCAGGAAGTTAAGCAAGCAGGAAAACTATAGTTTTATGAAGCCAAAAGTCATCACCTTTTCTTCGGATTAAATATTAAGACTCATTTATAATAAAGCAGACCTCTGGTCAGGTTTTGATCTGCAACCCAAGTGCTGATCATTAGATCGGCTGAAATGCACAGCAGGGAAACGATTGCCTCTTTTTCAACCTCTTTATCTCCAACAATCACACTGTACAGCAACATCTAACAAGACGTAAACAAAACAGTCGGATCCGTAGAGTATTCAAGGTGACTAAGCTGCATACTCTACTTTTTATATGAGCAATCGCTGCTGAAATGAAAATAAAAATATATATAAACTAAAATATATATAAATAAATCAAAAAGAAAAAAACACACCAGATTCTATGGGTATCCCTTTAAATTTTCTAAATATCCCAAACATACATTTGAGACATCTCTGACAAAAGATATACGTTAATAAATGCAGGTATGTTAGAAGTGTGTTAAAATCAAAACAGATTTTCCTTTCCTTTGCACCTGACATGATTTTATGTGGGAAAAGAAGCGGGAAACCAAGTCGCAGCAAAGGACGGACATTTGCAAAACAGGGACTTCAATGGCATTTTAAACTAGGAAATCACTGTTTAAATATAAGCTATTTGTAGAAATATGTTTAATTAGGCAACTAAGGAAAAACTTTCACCGTTAAGCTAACAGCCATGTTGATAATTATTTACTCATTTCTGTAGCTTTAGTTTGAGATGTGGATAATGCATTTGAGTAAATGTGCAGTGTAGGCTTTGCTAAGAGACATGTTTCAGATTTAGGTCTTACCTGAGTACTTTCTAACAGCTGTTTTCTTGCTTGACTCGTGGAAAAAACGGCAAATGAGGCTTCCTGTGGCTTTTTTGAGGTAGTTTTCTACTTTTCTTTTATAACAGAATGTAGTTTTGTTTTCAGCAGATTGTTCCACCTGAGCTGCGTCTATTTACAGCTCCTCTAAAGTTACGGACGTCCTTTTTAGCTGCTTACCTGTTGAACGCTTTCCTGGCCGTTGCGTCTCAGTTTAGGGTGGATCACCATTTCTCTATAGGTTTGCAGCTTTCGTAGCCTCTCCACTAATTGTGATCTGTAATAACTCAGAGATAATATTTTTCTAATTTCTTGCTGTCATTCTCACTCTGTTTACTTCCCTTTAATTTCTGAACAAGCTTAGAGCCCAGTTGTTGTTTTTTTTTCCCTTTCCCTTCTCTTGGAACAAACAGAAGAGCATTCACTCATTTACTTCAAAGCTACGGCTGATTTCAAACGGGATGACTTTCGGACAATTCCCCCAGAATTATTTGATGTTTTTCCAAACCTCTGCTCCCTCAAAACAAAGCACACTGATCGTTGAGAGAGCTCTGATTTCCCGAAGCCCTTCTTTTTACCTCCATTTGCAGTCCTAGCAATGCAAAAAATACACACTGAGGTGCACACTTACACAAGAGGGCATCATTAGGGGTCTCTAGTGAACAGACTTGGACTTCTCTCAGTAATGTCAAAAGAAAAGAAATGCTTGATAGTGTAGGAACAATGTATAAGGTTGGTTATGCTCTCTAGTTTGTATTTTCTATTCTACCGTCTGTGTTTCCACATTCAGATTAGTCATGAAAGCTCAACAATGATGCTGGTGAAAGTTCCCCACCTTTTCTTTTCTTTAAACATCTTTGATGTGAGGCAGCAGTGAGGTAATGGATGAGAATCATAACCCCACAAGAAAACTCCTGCGGTCTGAGATCCAGGACTTCAGAGGACATTACATTGATTTTGTTGTCCACCTTCATCTCATACAAACCGAAATTCAGCCTCACCGTCAGAATCCAAAAATATCCGGAGATCAAGCCGACTCGCTTTTGTTGCTGAATGAAAGGTTCAGCTGAAGTCCTGCTGGAACAGATTTAGGTCCCTAAAACATGAGCGAATCCACACATGTCCCTGTTCCATTAGGAAGGTTAAAGAAAGAAAAGCACAGGGGACATTGGAGGGGGGGGGAGGCCTGAAACCCACTGAGGACGTGGAAACAGGCTGAGCTGCTGTGTGCAGCTCGTAGATGGGATTCAGTCAGAGAGTTTTAGGATTCACACCTGGTGTGTTTCTTTAATCTTCGCAGAGGTTACAAAGGTTCTTTTTTTTTTTTCCTCCTCAGAAGCTTGAATTTCTATTCTGCTTTTATAAACTTGTCCTCATGTAGCACTCAGGTTAATGCTTGATGATAACTGGTCCTTCTAAAGTTTTAACACATCAGTTGTACCAGTTTATCATAATACCTGATAGTTAGCTGGGTGGATTTTCTCTGCTGTTAATGATTTAAATCTTTTCAGAGCTACTGTAGCCACCAGCTTTTCATATAATCAGCTTTTTAAAAGTAATCTAATCCCTTGTGTTACATTCTTAAATCGTGACCCAGGATCAAAGAGAAAGTAAATGTCAGATAATGAAAAACGAATTTCCACTATCAGTGAGCAGACAAGCCAGTAGCCTGTGGGTTAAGCCCCACTGCCCCTTTGATTTATTTTTTTGCGCTTTATGCCTTTTATTCATTTCATTTTCGTAAATCTGTGAATGATTGTTTTAATTCATTGGCCTCAGTCTGCATTTTAGGCAAAGTCTTATTTTTTGATTATTTGTGTCTTTAAGGTAAAAACTAACAATCTAATTTACTGATTCAAAATATTTTATTTTCATATCACACAGATATATACTTCTCTTTTTTTACGTTTTGATTTCAATTCTCTTTAAAGTTTCATTTTTCTTTATGTTGTCATTTATTTGACATCGATCAATACATCCGTACAGAATAGGAGAAAATAAAAAAACTGGATTCTGGTTGTTAAAGCTGAAGTTATTATTTTCATACATGAGTTAAAAAAATATTGCTAAGGATGAAAAAGTGTAATTCTATACTGAAAAGTAAAGTAGGTTATGAGTTTGCAAGGAGTCCAGATTTACTGTCCTTCTAGTTCACATCAAACTGAATTTTGTCTGTGAAGGTTTGTTTCTCTTCAGTCTGACTGGATGATGAGGTTATTTGATTAGATGTTTCTGTATGAGAAACCTAAAAGGCCTTGTTGGTAAAGGCATTCAGTAAAAAAATGGTAAAATGAGATAATTTTCCAATTACAAGAAAGTAAAGAAGTCGAAATGTTCAAGTGGAGACAGTGAGGTAGCAGGTTACACAGGACAAAGCGCTGAATGTGGCCCCGTAGTCTGGAGCCGACTCCATGAACTTTGATTAAATCTAAACCAACGCATATATTTTTGATTCTTAACCTTCTATACACACCAGTTATAGTCTTTATTGTTTGCATATGGGACAAGCAGCAAATTTCTCCAGCTCTCTGGTGAAGATTTTCATCTGCACCACAAGCAGAAACTCAGCCTGATGAGTTTGAGGCCTCACAGTGAATGTCCGCTGCTCCTCTGCTTCTCTTCCCAGGGTTCTTTCCGAGGTGCTCTCTCTCCAGCCCCTCAGAAAGCGTCTGCCACCTCGCCACGTAAACGCGGAGCAGAAAACGCCGTGGTCCATTTCTTCCGCACCATCGTGAGTAGAGAGTCACCCTCAGACTCTGGGGTTTGAAGAGCTCCGGCAACCAAAACACACTTTTGCTCTCCTGTTCGTCTTAGTTTCTCACTCTGCTCTGACCAACTCAAACTTCTTTACTGTCTCCTCTTAACTACTCCTCAGGTGTCCCCTGCCCCTCCTAAATCTAGGGTGAGTCTGCTTTACTTTTTATTGCCTTACAACCATTCTGTGTTTTCCTAAAAGGTAAGTAAAATAGTGCATCAAAACGATATTACTACCCTTTATACGTTTTCCCGTTTTCCATATCAAGACCACCTAAGTTTTTTTTAAGGTTAGATTGTGCAAAAGTGTTTTTTTTTTTTAGATAAAAAGAATAAGCAGAGGCGAAACCTTTATGCTTTATCTCACCCTTTAAGTGCCTGCAGCACATTTTTTTATGATCAAAATAAGCTATAAAAAGTTTCTTGAATACTATGAAAACGTCACCATACATCTGCCCTGTTTTTATTCCTGCCCTGCTTTGCTTATCTTACTCCCCTGAACTCCCCCCCTCCCTCTCCATAGACTCACCCCTTTATCCTCCCTCCTGCCTTTACTCTTAAACACCTTATTTTTGTATTTTTTCCTCTCCTCCTTTCTATCTCTTGTTTTTCTATACACCCAGTGGAGGGGACTAGCTGCCAAGATAGGTCTGGTAGGTTTAAAAATGGCTGAAAGAATGAGAAAAAAATGAATAAAAAAAAGGGTCAAACCTTGTTAAAACTTACAGTATCAAATCAATTTTTCTTTATTTACCTTCAACAATGACGCTGGTGATTCTTTCCTTTTTACATTTGCTATACGTCATCCACTAAAGTGCTCCTAATCTTCACATACATCAGAGATAAACATCTAATTACAGACTTTATCATTTATCACCAGACTTTTTCCTGGTCATTCTGTGGCGTTTCCATATTCAGCATTACTCGCCTCTTCATGGTGCTTCTGTCATCCTAAAGGTTGTTCTGTGGCTCATAGACGGACGGCTGCTCTTTGCCACTATTTACATCATCAGCACATGATTTAACACTGTTGTGCTTGTGTGTGGATGTGGCCCTACAGAAAGCTGTGGATTAAACAAATGACAGCACAGGAAGAAAGATCAAATCCGCCCTTTAGGTGACAACAGATTATTGACTTCCTCATAATGATCCATAAACATTTTCATGGATTTATCTTTCCTTTTTAATGTTTTTTTTATTTTTAATCAAGGACAAAAAAGTTAACTTTTATTTTCTATGCTTTTGCTCTCCACTTTAAAAAGGTGACATATTGATAGTTTCACCTCATCTGATGAGGAAATAAATATTATTTGGCAACTTTTTAAAAGTTCTTATCTTGATTTATACTTTATCAAACTAAATAGAAACATAAAATAAACAGGTTTTACCCCCTGATTTTTATCCCCAATCCCATTGTGCTGATTTTCCAATATAAACTCCCGACCTACATTTAAGAAAAATACTTTTTTATTTATTTAAATTTTAATGAACTAGAATGTCATTAATAAAAACAGATTCAGTTCATAACCCGAATCTCCTATAGATATTTTTCTGCCATGAATAAAATCAATATAGAACAGTTAATGCTGAGTTATTCAGGCACCATCAATAATCTAACCCTGAGTTAACAGTTTTCTAAATCCGTCCCTGAAGGTTGCTCTAATAGTGGCCTTCAGCTTATCTGGTGTCTCTAAAGAGGTTGCAGATCAGGCTTGATTTCTGGCCTGTAAATATGCAACTTAGCTTCTTCTAACACTAAAGATTGTTTGAGCTTTAATGCATAATTTTAGGATTTATAAAAAAAAAGATTTAAAGTAAACAGAATTTTGTGAAAGGGGGGTTTGTCCTTTTTTGTCTTTGTTGACACAAAGTTCTCAGCTAATTTTATCAACCTAAAACTTTCTATAGTTGATTGCTCCTTTCCAGCCTCTAACTCATGTATAATTCAAGCATTATGAAATGTTAAAGGAGCGCCATGCAATCATCCTGTAAAGTCGGGGCACAGTTGGATCTCACCCCAATCAATAACCAGAGTTGCTGAGGGACGCGAATCAATCCTCCAGAGAGTATTCTGGTGAAGGATCAGTCATTTCTACCCTAACAGCTCTCTGAATATTCTTAAACTCTGGGTTGAACTATGAATTAATCCATGGCTCTCTTAAGAGAGGATTGCCACATCTCAGTCCCTTAACAATGTGTGAAAGACTTCTTTTTAACATGCTTGAATTGTTCTTTTGCTTTCTTCAGGGCCACCAGAAGTCAAGCAAGAAGTCTGGTGCAGGGGACGGAAAAGGCACCCTGACTAGGATCTTCAAAATGGTAAAAAGAAAAGATTTTCTCTTTTTTTTTTTGTTTCTTAAAATTTCTTAGTAAATCCCAGTTAGGATTTCTTTCACTGCTTTTCTTTCCTGCTCCTAAAAGCTTCATGAAACTAGATTGGTTCTCTAGTAATGCTCCTGCCTCTGTCTTTCCATTTTCTCTTCTACCTCAGTGATGATATCAGCAGCAAAGTGAGTAAATAGTGGTTGATGGAGGGATACTTGCCTTTAACTCGCTGTGCATTTGCTCAGCATTGATTCGCTTGGAAAACATTATAATGTCATTGCTACAGCAACCAGAAGCATAATAATGAGAGGCTTTTAGACACAAGATTGATTATTGTGCATGTTCTAAGCTTTATGGCATGGCTGATATAATCACGCTGAAAGATGTAGGTTCAGTTCTGATGAAGGATCCACTCTGGCTGCAGCTAACAAACTGCTGCTTCACTACAAAAGGGAAGGTCGGCCCATGCATTCCTAATGAGCTTGTTTTATTTCCCATTATTACTCGCTGGCATTCATCATTTCTGCAAAAGCTTGGAGAGTCCTTATTTCATCTTAGCGTTTCATTTGATCTGCAACATATTGTCTTATATTTTGTTTTTGCCTTTAGGCAAAAACAGAAAAAGCTCAAAGCTGAAGTCGTAGAAACGAACTGATCAGGATTTTGTTGCTGGTTTTGGGTTAACCAGGTCAAGATACGACTTTCAACACTCGTTTAATATTTATTTTAGCAGCTAAAACAGCCCCACTCCGTGTGTGTGTGTTACAGAGAAAAGTTCTACTAAAATAAAACTTAAAAAATTCTGCAGTATCAGACAGTTCATTGGTTATTAAGGCTAGAATCATTAAAACCACATGTGTGTTATATGTAGAGAAAATATTCATTCCTACCTTAAAACTGAAACTTCATCTTTCCTAAAGTACTAGTAATATTTTCTAATAATAAAAGCTGCACAGCTGCATGTTTAGCCTCCTTATTCTCTGAATTAGTGGTGAATGGATTGATTATATTAATAATATAAATACCAAATCAGTATTAGTATTGGATCAATACAGTAATCTATACTCTAGTTGTTGCTGCTGTGTTTGGTCTAAAAGGTAAGAGCCACTGGATTCTCTGCTCTCTCAGCACCAAACAGAAGAACCACAAAAGCATGGATTTTTTTTTTCTTCATAATTTTGTAGACTTGTTATAAATTCACAAAAGCCCAGAAAATAGCTGCTCTTGTGAGGAGAAACGTTTCTTTTTTGTTAAATTTCAGTTTGTATTATGATCTTTCAAGTCTCGACCACAAAGGAGATTTTGTTTTGATTTGCTCTCAAATTGTGTTTTGCGCTTTATTGAAGAAAAATGCTCACACGTTTGTTGTGTTTTATCAAATTAGGCACCTATAAATCCCCATAAAACAGGTCAGAAGTTTGATTGTGCATCAAACCTAGACTTTAAAACGCATTAGTACTGGTAAAACTGGCGGTTTATTTACTTTTCATCAGATGGATCAACCAAATGAAGCAGTATTGTACACCTCTGCTGCCCTTCATCTAGAATGAACTGCAGACATGCATCACTTTATTCTTTGAATTATTATGTAATCTGATGTCAAGCAAAGGTCAAACATGTAGACTGCTGATAGGTGGTAAGAGGGGCAAAAATGAACAAATCTCATCATAATTCAAGTGAGAATTAATGAAACTAAATAAAGACTTAAGAAAAAACATTTAGAGGCCAAAAAAATATACTTTTATATAAAAAATTACATTAACAAAAGAATAAAAGCTATTTGACCAACAGCCAGAGAATGTCCTCTTACATCCATGTAACCCAGTGATCGGTGGGTGAAAGGTTAAAGGTTAATGTCTGCAGCTACTTTGCAAATATACTTTACGCAGTATTTTTTTTTTTTCATGATAAAAGTAAAAAGCTAAAAAGATCCTCTGCACAGGCGGATGATTTAAATCCTGGAATAACTTATCAGTGCAAACTGTGGGAGCTCCCAGGTTGAACTCTCATTGCTTTCAACATCCGGGCAACTTTTTAAAAAGCATCGTTAGCATTCACATCAGTCTGTCAAATTCATGAGAGAATCTCCTTATAAGCTATAGTTTTAAAGCCCCGCTGTAGATCCGACGGTTCAGAAAATTATTGGGAGGGGAGATAAATCCAAATTTCCCAAGGGCTCCATCTTTATAGTAGAAGCTAAACTGTCAAATCTGAGCTGACAGAGTCAAATAAATCTAAAGATGAAGGACCTCTGGGATGCCGGTTTTAAATCTTTCAAACTCAGCTAATTGGTGAGGACTCAGAGGTACTAAATCAATCATTTCTTTTTTACCCACATAATCCAAACACAAATTAGGATGCAGCCCGATCCAGTCATGAGTATTATTTCCAACTAATGCTTTTTACTTCAGCTTCCAGCACCAGATTTACCTCCAAGTTCTGATTTTTTAAATCCTTTTTTCTTCAGGACAGATAAAGGATTTTAGTTGAGACGTCGAAAAGAAAAGCTCGGTCTTCTGCTCTAGGAAGAGAACTAACAAGCGTTCCACAATATGGATTATGTTCTTAAGCAATCCATAAAGATTTGTCTCATTTGTATAATCTGCTTGTCTTTCAGAATGTTGCATCTTTTTGGGGTTTTGTGAAAGGGTGGGAATGAAACAACAAAGCCTGTGGAAATGAGAAAACAAAAAAATGAAACTTTGAAGGACAGAAAACAAAAGAAAAGCTGCAAGGTCTTTATTGATTGACAAACACCCACAAACCCGTTTTGTATGAAACAACACATGTTGAACTCATCTTTTTCTTTTTTTGTTGGATCTTTTTCAAGTAATTAAAGAATCCCAATAATGTCTGATAGCCAAACCAAATTTTTAATATCTTGTCCTTATTTCTATCTATTAAACAATGGTCCAATGAATACATTTTACTCCACTTGTGTTTACGGATAGTTTAAGATTTTTCCAATTCATTATCTAATGCAAATAATAGCTAATGGCTGAGTTGCAATAGATGACTGTCATGGTGTCTTTATTTAGTGGGAGTCCAGATTAGTCAGTCTTGGAGGCTAAAGCTAATAGCTAATCAGAAAATATTCTGTGATTAAAAAAAGTATTAAACTTTCAAACAACTTCATTTTCAACCATTTCAAAGCAGATGTTTTTCTCAATTTTAAGAACCTCTTGAACTGATCTCACCGTTGCTGCATCGACAAGTTAGCAGAAAGAACAGAGGTTGGAGGCAGAGCGCCATGAGTGACCCTCCTGATGGAAACATTTGAAGTATTTTCAGAGTAACCCCCCATAGTAATAAAGAACCAGAGCATCACAAAAAAACAAAAAAAAATGTTTCATCTCTTTTTCATTTTTTTAATTGATTAAATCAATTATTACTTCTAAACCAGAACACAACTCTCTCCAAAACTCATTTAACATTTTATTCTTAGTTCAAGTTTCACACAGGAAGTTAATTAGTGCTGCACCGCCTCCAGTAACAGCTTCTGCATAAATAACCACCACATGCAAACATGACTGCAGTTCAGATGTTCGTGAAATATTGCTTAAATATTTACACACTTTTTGGAGATTAGAATCACTTCAAGATGGAAAATCTCCACTTAGGTATTGTCCCTTTAGAATAAGTTATGTTATTTATACTGATTTAAGATACAAAGAGTCCTAGCTACTATATATGTTGTTAAAGTAAAAGTGCATAACTAAAATATCATGTCTGGTCAAAAGGCAACTGGATGTTGAGCATCTTTTACCAGAGTCTGAATGTTTCAGCTAATCCAATTAATACATTTAATCTATCTCTGAGGGCTTTGTTTTGGAATATAATTACATAAGAATAACATATTCTCTCTGCAGACATCCAACCAGTAAAAGAGGTTTGATTTGTGCCGCCCAAAAAATGAAAATGTTCACATTTTTTGCACGCTTCCTTTGATAGGAGCTTTTGTTTGCAGCCCAGAAAAGAACAGAGCCTGGGAATAATGAAATACTACTGGGAGTGGTTTCTGCATCTGCTAGAATAACATCCACTGCATTGTTTTCCCTTGAATAGTAAAAAGCTTTCATTTGATTTTCAACACTGAAATAAATATATAAATAAGTTTGAGTGTTATTAACCTATGATGTATGCAGCACCTGTTCCCACAAAGCTTGGAACATATTTCAAGATTAGCTTTAGCTTCAGCTCCAGCGTTTTATTCCTCTGGGTGGATGTAAAAGTCTTCAAGCCTTTTTAGCTGAATAATTTAACCGTAATGAATGAATATTTTACATCATTTATTAAACTGCATATAAGTTAGTTTGTTTTGTTCTGTATAACTTAGCATGGGGCTTTCTGTTATGTTAAAGAAGAAATTTGAATCAGTTTGTTAACTAAATTTGATGTCATTTCTAAAAGGCAAAACTAAACTTTGTGTTTTATCTTGTTAAACTATCTATCTATCTATCTATCTATCTATCTATCTATCTATCTATCTATCTATCTATCTATCTATCTATCTAT
>JAUZNJ010033519.1:0-13126 GCA_034780135.1 Jordanella pulchra | reverse complement strand
GTCTGGTGTGCTACTGCTTGGGTGGAAAGAAAACCAGCAGCCACATGGCCCTTTCTGGAACCACTTTGACACCCCTGCTCTAAAGGGTATAAGAAGCTATTACTGAGTTTAAGAAGTAATGAGTCGGCCATTTTACTGTAGAATCTTGTGTTAGAACGTTCCAGCTTACATTGAAAACTAGGGGCCTGTGAATTGATCTTCCAGCATAATAATTTGAAGCTGTTTCTGCTTTTTGAACTAAAATACTGAAATAAACAGATTTTTTCATGACAGTCTAATCAACTGAAATGCACTTGTATATCCAAGTCAGATCTTTGTACATGACCTGTATCATTCAATGTCTCTGCTCTCCATCACTCTTTTCTTATACTTTGTCTTTTCTGGTAAAATCGTTCAGAGGCCGAAAGCAAGGTATGAATGAATGGGCTGTCTCCTGCGTAATTGGAAGCGTTCACTGATTAATGACTTAGTGGAAGCAGGCATCAGAGGCAGCAGCTCCTGTTGAGACGACAGACTGTGTGTGTAACCAGCTGAATGGCACACACTGCCATTCTTCTCAGGAGTGAGCTTGTCAGGTTGCCTCAGAATCGGATTGTTTAACTCAAGACAATCATTTTAGCCCAAACCGACTCATGGGAATTTAAATGCTTGCACATGGTTCATAGAAAGCTATGTTTTCCATTGAAAAATGAATGTTAGGATTCCAGAAGGCATTTAAATCTGTAGGGATGCGTTTGTGGCATACTCATCTCCATATGTAATGTAGGGGAGTTTGGGGTCTTCTTTTTAAAGCAAAGCTGCTGTACCAGATTTAAGACTAATATTTCATTACTTTTTTAGGTTTCTTAAGGTACTAAGACTGTTTTATCCATAAGGCAGTTACTGAGGCATAAAAACTCTCCATGTACAAGATTTTCTTAACATTTCCTCTACATCTAATCTCCGAGACCCTGCTGTTCTTTTCTCCAAAAAAGCTATCCCAAAAAATATATTTAAATACATACAGTATATACGTATGTCTTAAAGGATCTTCTATTATCAAGACAGACTTAAATATGACGGGTCTGTTAACAAAAGCAAAGTAGTCTAACTTACTTTTCTCAACATTTTGATATAAAAACGACCTACACTCATCTACTAAAAAGAAGCTGTGAACCTTTATCTATGATATTTTGACCATTATTATTATTATTATTATTATTATTTTCATCAGAAAATAAAAACGTGTTGCTTTGTAAAATAAAAAGGTCATTGTTTGTCTTGTTTATAACAGGTTACTATACTCAAAGCTAATCAACAGAGATGTATCCTTTTTGGGTGATAATTAGGGAGACATTACCTTTTATGTTCACTGGATTTTTCAATTTAGCATAAAAATGTTGCACTTGAAAAACATCAGAGGCTATGAAAATATTTTACTATCTTCATTGTCCTGTTTGCTGTCATTTTCTGATCCATATGGAAAAAGACGACTTATATCAATGTTAAATTTCCCCAAGACACTCAGGCTATCAGAGATTAATTTTCGTGGGACTTATGCAGGAATTTTATTACTAGCAACTTTATGATTTGATCAAAATAGGAAGATAAACACAGCAGCAAAGAACAATTGGGAGTATAAAATAAAATCTTTTTTAAATAAGTAGCACTTTGGATAGTTTTTGTTATTTTGACAAATATCCCACATGAGTTTTATTTGGCTGTTATAGGGATTCTTTAAAGCTTCTACTGCCCACCTGTTAGTAATGTAGTGTTACACAGGTGTAACTGTAATTTTCCTGTAAAATGATCAATAGCATTGTATAAAAAGAAATGTTACAATTAAATCAGCTTTAGTCTAGTACATTGCAGGGTTGAGTATTTCAAATTAGCTACTTTTATATTTAGACAAAAAAACAACTTTAACCAGTCAACTGTCAAATGCTTTCCCCTGAACATATATGATGTCCCCGAATTTACAGCCTCTTACTCTAACATCAAGGCTACTGTCTGCAACTATGAGGTTTTTCACAGGGCAGGCCGTGTTAAAGATTAACACCTGATTTAATATATTTTTTATAGGCGTTCTAAAATTTTTTGGGGGGATTTTGGTGTGGCCAGTTAACATGTTAAAATTTGCTGGGGTTTCACAGCTGCTGACCTCACATTTTTGGAACTGATGTCACCATGACACAATCTAATACTCTGTCACATCAGAGCAGTGGGAGCTTGTTTAGACGTCCCTTTAGGTTGCGTTAGCGATCAGATTGATAAAACAAATGTAACACACTATGCATGTTAGATTGCTGTCAGTTTGGGTCTGTCGCATCAAATGCAAAAAACATTCCACAGACCTGTGCTTTTTGAGTGCAGATGCTCTTGCTTTCCTTTATCAACTGTTCAATACTTTGCCATGCACTCTTTCGGAAATGTTACATGTTCAGATCTCATCTAGTCTGCATTTGCTATCAACTTCTTCTGCTTAAGTATCATTTCTTGTCTGAAACAGAAACTGAGGATGCATGTCTGTGTGACTCTGAAGGTGGTGAGACTGTCACTCATGCTAATGTTTGAAGACAGCTATGTGTGTGTCTCTTAGCCATTTCCTGTGTGCTGGGGCATCCAGACATCGGCAGCTGTCTGATTCACTTTCAGTCCCTGGAGCACAGAGAGGACCTGACACTGTGCCTTTCTGACACAGAAACCTTCCACATCCCTGGCTGCTCTCTGGCCCTAGAAACAAAAGAAATCAAGACAAGCCACCAGTGGAAGGTCATGGTGAATACCCCCTCCGTCACTCAGAGCTAATCTAATGTTCACTCTGGTATAACTGATGACCGATGTAATTGACATTGCATAACTAATCATACATATTCAACAGGGGCTGATGATAGTTTCCCAGTAGATGAGCTGAAGACTTAAAAAGTCTCACTGGAAAAGGTGACCTGCAGCTCATCTAATCTAAGTAGGGGAAATGACACTTGAAATTCATGGGGACAATCTCCGCAGTTTGTTCGAAGTTTTTCCTGTTCACCAAGGAGAAAGAGGATGACGGCAAATTGAAAATAATTGTGGTGATTACTGAACATCTGTAATCCTAGATACATTAAGGTCAAGGGAACATTTTTTTTTGTTGGGCAACTGTGGTCATAAGCTTTGAGGTTGCACTGACAAAAGTGTCTGGAAGTATTTTAGTTATTCATAGTTCTGATCAAAATGTGTCAGGAAACAGAGTGCTTTGCAGGTATTAAATGGGGATAAGCACACTAGCTATGCACCACTCAGGGTACTACAGCAATTCTCAGTCCTCTGCACCACTGAAAATGTCAACATGGATGTTTAAGACTCAGACCTGGAGCACAAAACAATGACAAAGGTAGCCTGGTCCGAATTATTACAGTTTATTTTAGACCAAGAGGATGGCTACATGTTAACATAGGCACTAACCACATTTGAAAATTTAAATGGTCAGGAAATCACAGCCGCATGTCAGCTAACTGGCAGTGCACTGTGGCTCAGCTGTGTGATGTATCGACACATGCAGGTCATTTGTGGGTTGGAGCAAAATTACACAGCAATGCATCTTTGATAGACATGATTTGTAACCATTAATTGTCAAGGATTGATGCTCAAAACCAAATAGCAGATGGAGTCTAGGAAGCAGCATGATGAGTTTCATCATTTAATACAATAACAAGTTTGCATGAGATTTAACTAGCATGGAGACAGGAAGCAACACAAAGAACTCAAAGAAGAATGAGAACCGCAAAGGAGAAAACAGGTGCAAAGAAAAGGTAAAAAGAGGAGACACAGGTGAATGGAATCCACTCATTATTCGATGGCTCTGGCTGAAGAAGAAATGATTAAACAAGTGAAAAAGCAAGGAATAAAGTAAACGTAAGAATGGCAGAAAACAATTGATGATCACCTAACACCACTGAAAATACAAAAGAAAAAAACAATTATGTCAAACTCAAAATAGCAGAAAAAATATGACAAGACATAATAGAACATAATAACCAATATGGACAAGGCTGAAACGTTTAAACCTAAAACATCTGAAAATCCTTACATATATATACAAGAAACTCTTGTGTCACCGTTTAAATTAAGGGTAGCCACTCAAATAGTAACGACATTTGTAGAAAAAAATCAGTTTATGATGGAAATATTTTGTGACCAAAACTAGTGCAATACTTTCGGCCAGGGTTCTTCAGTTTCAGTACTCAAATTCTAATGTCTTTTAAAAGTGTCTCTGGCTCCAAATGCATGAATCAAATGGCAGAATTAGCTCCTAATTAGGCAGTAAAGGTCTCCAGAGTCCTGCTAATGACCTGGTTATTTGACTCAGGGGTGTTGATGCAGAGACATGTGTAAAAGCTGCAGGACACTGGATATCGAGCACCGGAATTAAAGAAGCCATGAAGTAGGCATGTTATGCTTGGCCCTCTGGGGTCAGGCTATGCGTATGATTTGTTTCTTTAACAAGTGGTACTTGCTTAAGCAGGTTGTTATGATGTTGTTCCTAATATGTGTATTATTTTACTAATAAAATATTAACATGCCCCATAAAATATGTGTATGTATGTGAATCTTAAAGAAATGACATATTTTTGCTCATATTGGAGTGTTAAGTCATGGCTTTAGTTTTGCGTCTCAGGGGCGTCCTTTAATGTTCTGTATAAGCTAGTACTTCCTCTCATAGCAGAAGAACTTTTGACATAAATTAAACTTTTGTCTCACATATTGTTTTCTCTTTTTCAATTTCCCTGGTTTATTAGATCCTAAATCTTCAAAAATATCTACCACTGCTATCGAAGGAGAAGACAGTTTATCACTCAAGTATGTCATCAGTCGGAGTACTCTTTTTTTTCTTCTTCTCTTGAACTTCAGCTGAGCTTTGCTTTGCTAGCATCATCTATCCAGCCTCTGTAAATACAGGGGTATATTGATTGAAAACAGTCAGAGTGAGGACTCATCTCTTGATCTTTCTGCCGCTCTCCTATGCAGTATTTCCCCTTCTGCAGTCAAGTCATTAATCTTCCCGTTATTGGAGAAACGCACTGACATCTCTCCATAAAATGGCACTTAATTTATGCATTATTTATGCCTCATTTATGTGCTCAACTCCTCAAACTATTTATCAAATGTCCCCTCTCATGTCAAAACATGGAAATTGAGTGCAGTTATTCATGATAGGTGCAGCAAACACATCAGTGGACAGGAAGTCACATGGGACCACCTCTTACTGTCACAAGGAGGTACCATTTAGGCTGTGGCAGGAAGAGATCTGGAACATCAGAACATGTGTCATTTAGCATCTGATTAAACAGACCACTTTTAACTAAAGTCTGTGTCCTTTTATTTCCGTCAAAGCATGTGCTTTCTTATTATTAGCCTTTAAGATGTTTCCTAACATACTGTATCAGCCAAGCAGTTGAAATAGCTCTTATTCTGACTGTGTGGAACTGCTGTATGACAAGCAAGAAAGTGATATTACTATCTTTTAATCTTATCCACACACCTCCACCCTTGTCACTCATCACAAGGCACCCAGACACTCTCACCTTTACTGCCACTGCAGCTACGCATCACCAGGTAACAGCTCACTGGAAACCCAAACCTTTAGCTAACCTCTGCAACATCAGCTGTCGCTTTCTGATTGTCAGCCTGAATTCAGCACCAACAGAAATACAGTTTTTGACATGTTTCGCTTTGGTTCCATCTCCTTTGGGGTGAGATACTGTTGAAATTTCTGCTACGATTATTTTTGTTGGAAGAGCATTCACAATTATGCTTTGCTTTCTTATTTATTTATCTATTTTAAATTTTCCTTAACGGAGGTGTCCCTTTATTCCATTTGTTAAACATGCATATTTTAGATAATCAAACGACAAAAGCCATTTTGGGTAAAACTGAAAAGCTGCATAACTCATTTATTGTAGCTATAATTATAGGTTTTCAAGCATAAGCATTTCAATTAAGGTTATACCGCAGCATATCAAACAAGTCTAAGTCTGAACTTTGACTAGGTCTCTCTAAACCTTTGTCAGGCTGGGTTGTTTTGGATTATTGTTGTTCTCCTAATGTAAGGTCAGGGATTTTTGCTCGTTCAAATAAAAAAGGGCATTCAATTTTTGCCCAGTCTCTCTCTCTCTTTTTTTTTTATAACACTACGAACCTTACCTGAGGCAAGTTAATTCTACAATGCTTTTCTGTAGGTGTGTATTTGGGCTGTGAGATTGTGATTGTCTTGGGCTGCTTTGCTGCTCCAGGGCCTGAACTCCTTGCCATAATTGATGAAACAAATTAATTCTGCTCTCTAGCTTTAAGTCCTAAAGGAGAACGTCCAGACATGAGGTTATGACTTTAAGCCAAAGTGCACCTGGGTCATGCAATCACACAGTAGGAAGCACGCCAGCAGGTCCACTTCTGAATGGCTAAAGAGATTTGATGTACCTAGCCAAAGTGTGAACATAAATCTAATAAAAATGCTTAAGGGTGAGGGTAAAAAGGTATTTCATAATCGAAATCCAATCAAAACTTCAATGTTGCTGAATGAAAACAATTTGCAAAGTTGAGCAGAGAAAAACTCCTGACAGCAAGGTACTGTAAAAGTTCATTATCACAAACATTGGTACTTGTTGCTATCAAGGGTGGCACAAACGGGTACTAGATCTATAGACAATTACCTATTGTATTTATTGCCAGCTTGGGATAGACATTTCCCTTCCAGTGAATGAAATCAGATATCTTGGATCTAGACATTATTTCTCTTATATAGAAAGTTATCACATTATCTGAAACCTTAGGTATCAAAAAAGACAAATTCAATAAATTTGGGCTTTTCTTTTTGCTTTTCTTTTACTGTTTCTGTGCTATTCTAGTCGTGTCTTTTACTGTTTTCCCCTTAAATAGACTTACTTTCCTACCTGTGCCCAAACACTATTTCCATACCACCTCAGTTGCTGTACTGTCAAGCCACAGGTAAAGGAATGAAGTTTAAGATTAATTCAAGCTCCAATCTCTGGCTTCTGGAAGAGTCTGAAAGACTTCATTCTGCTGAATTCCTTGATTTTATCAACTCTAAACATATGTCCCTGTTAAAGAAAAGCATCCCTAAAGCATTGTTGTTCACCTCTGTCTAACAAGGATGGTGCTGTATGTGTAGTGTTAATAGTTTTTTTTGTATGTTTTTACCATGTGTAGGGTTTTAAATGTTAAACTAAATGCACTGTTGTTGGGTCATCTGAATAGATGACTTGCCCCCCCTCCATGACTTGTGACAAATCTGGATTAAACTTATCATTATTTTTTTTCTTCTTGTTTTCCTACCAAGCAAGATTGAGCACACAACTGATAATTGTTCTGTTATCCCAGGCTTTCACATCTGACCTATATGCTGTACCTTTGTAGCTCATCAAGATTTACAGTGACTCTTTTGAAAGCTGCAGTTGGTAATGACCTCCTAGTTGTTTTCCTCATAGTATGTATAATTTTATTTGTGGAAAATCTGTATTTCCATTGACAAATATAACATTGCTTGATGAGATGCTAAAAGCCTGGAATGTTGTCTTATAACCATAATCCGGCTTTAAACTCCTCCACAACTCTATCCCTATCCTGTCTGCTGTGTCCCTTGGTTTTAAGGATGCTATTTGTTTCCTAATGTGCCATTCACTGAATATTTCCCAAGTAAAGTTTCCTTTGAAAATGTGCATTTTCTTTCTGCTTCCTTACACAGACAGCCCTTTATGTCCCTCAAAACTGTCTTTACACCCTTAGTAAGAGTCAGCGAGACGCTTTCTTCTCAACCTACGATGGGGTGGGGATGGAGGGGTGCTAGAACTGGTTCTCCCTTTACCTCAGCAGATAAAGCAGCTGTTATATCTTATATAAACCCTAGCAGATGTAGGGGCACTTACAGCACTTGCACATAATGAAAGAAGCATGGAGAAGACGGGAAGTAAAAAAATGTATGTTTCATTTTTGAAGCCAAAAGCATCTGTCTAAGTTTGTGCTTTATAGGTTTTAACAGAAGATACCTTTACTGTGTGCTTACATGATTTCATGGGTATTAGATGCAGTAAGGTCAAATTTCAGTCCACATGTACATATAATAATGTCTGGAATCAGAACCAATTTTTAAAAATTAAATAGTGTGTCAGGGGTGCTAAAACCCAATGATGTTTAATATACAAGGTTTCATCATTTTTATATTGATCCAGGAAACACTTAAATTGGTGCAGTAGCCTGCAGCAGGTGATTTAGAGGATGGAGAGTCCAGAACTCAGACTGCTCCTCGAGTTGTGAGTAATTAAAATCTAAGATTTCATTTCCTTTACACCCTTGGTTTAAGAATAGTACAGCTTACAAAAAGGAGCATATGAAATATATGTGTATTTTGCTCTAGTGAAAAAAACATTGTAGCGACATTATGGTAAAGCTGTCACTAGCGGCTACATTTATCAGTATACACATTGATGGCATCATATATGTTATCATTTTAAATTAGAGATAAATTAGAGATTGCAAGCGTAACTGGTAGAGATGGAGTGCATTTTTTCGCAGGACATAATTATTCAAACCATGCCCCACAAGCAATTAAGAGCAAGTTTGGGTCTTACTGAAGTCTCAATTTCGTGATCATAATTGAACGCTAGTAGGTTAATGTCAGCAGTAGCCTCTGGACATTTACAGCTGTGATACTAAGACTTGAATTATCAGACTCCGCAGTATCTGACTTCTTTTCCTAATTTGCAATGCTTCTTTTACGTTGTTAATGCATTCATTCCTCCTGAAATTTTATTTCTCCACTGATCTGTGACATTTATGGTCCCTTTTACATTTTATACATGCAGGGAAACACACTTTCTCTGCTTATTGAAACAAAGCTTTAACTACCCGAGTCATTTTTCAACTGGTCAATAAGAGGCTCTCAGACAAAAGTATACATAAAACTTTAGAAAACCAATACTTCAAGTCTGTGCATTTTGTTTAAAATAAGCTTAGTCTTAATTGTTTGAAGTTACTCGCGATTGGTAAAGCAGCCAGACAATTTACTCAACTCAGAGTACAGTAGCGCTACTTCATCATATTTTCACTCAAGTAAAAGTAAAAAGCACAGCAAAAGAAAAATATAAATATACTTTAAAAGTGTGTATTTTTGTATTCACTCCAGAAAATGAAACAAAGTAAATACAACTAACTACTACCAACACAAATGCAAAAAACTGAAGCTATGGTTTACAGTAATAGCAATCATCTATTCTGATACCCGGCCTGGTATAAATCTAGTGCAATCTGACTGGGCCTAAATTGTTTTACAAAAATTTCAGAAGCTAAATTTGCAAATCAGTTAGAAACATATATTGAAATATTTGCAGTTTTATTTGTAGTAAAAGATAGCTTCATGATGTATAGACTGGGGGGGATGATTACAGATACAAGCCAAAAGCATATGTTCTTTACTACTTATTTTTCAGTTATAAGCAACTCGTGTTCTTTTAGTACATAAAATCCAAAAATGATAGATCTCAGTTTGTTGCTACATGGCAAAATGTGAAACGTTCCAAGGGGTGATTAACAGTTTTGCAAGACTCTGGAAAACCAAAGACCTTGAAAATGATGACAGCAACCCAGTTACTTGGCTTAAAAATACTAATGGGCAAAGTTAAAACAATAACAGAGAGCAAAAGAGAATACCAAAAAAGAGTGAATAGGGCTTCTAGCTGGAATAACAATAATGACATGCAAGAAGCAGTGGCCAAAGAAAAGCCCTTGAGTGTTGGTTTTGCCATAAATTTATCATGAAGTGTCTTCTTGATGAAAGCAAGGAGAAATACGGCTGGATTAAAAGTGCCTGTGCCCTCTGGCCTTGCACCTGTTTATTAATTCACATCACTTTTTAATGCCTCGTAGTAAATAATGTATTGGAATTGTGACAATATGCAACTTGGCCACTACCTGCAGGGTCTCAGATTGATGGCACAGCCCTACCCAGGCCTTGGACCCCTGATGACAACATTAAGCAGTAAATTTAGGTGCACATGCTAACCATGAGATTTACTACATGAGTGAATCAGTGTTTAGATCAATTTATAAAACTTGTGAAAGTGAAATGGATATTTATTACATTATGATAAGGTGTGGTAGATCTAAAAAATTCCATAGTTCCCATAATTGTTTTTTTAACAGATCTCACACAGGTTTTTCCTGCAATCTGCAATCTGTTTGAGGTGGATCTCACTGACAGGATATTTTTTGTTTGTCTTTTATTGTATTATTTGCACCAGATATGGGAAATCGGAAGAATCTCTCCATAATATTTTTGTCCAACTGTAGTGAGCCTGAAGGAACCATTACCTTTGGTTTTCTTGTTCTTAAATGACACTAGTGGCACCTACTTCAAGATTATTGTGTTGCGCTTCAGATGTTATTCCATATACCTTTGTTGCATTGATGTATTGTTTAAGCTGTTGTTGAAATCCTATCATCTTAATTAAGTCTGCTCATTTTCCTCTCATCCCTGGCATTAACGAGACATTTTTGCTCACAGATTTCCTAGTTACTGGATATTTTGTTATCTGGACTATTCTCTGCTAGACCTGGAAGAGGGCTCAGCATGAAAATCCTTGCAGATCAGTAGTTTCAGAAATACTTACACAACAATACCTGAAACCAACAGTCTTGGCTATTCTAACCATTTTCTTTACATTCAGACGCTTGTTTTAGCCTTTAGAAAGTTGTTACCTCCACTTACATACACAAATACAACAAGCTGCTCCCATGAAATTGCCAGTCTGTGTGAACACATAAATGTACAGGTGTACTTATCCAAATCAGTTTATAGCCCATCCCTTCAGTATCTTTTATTTTAAAACAAAATGAAAAGGATCCCTTAGAAATCACAAGGTCACTAAAATAATAGAAGCCATAAGTTAGTTTTTTGTTGTTCTTAAAAAAATACTGTTCTTTTTGTGATATTCCCAAAGTTTGATGTATTTTTTCCTCAAAATGTGATTGTTTCATTATATAAACCACAACAACCTTCTTGCGTCTTCTTGTTCAACGGTCATTTCCATTTCTTTCAAATCACTTCAGGCACTAAAAAGCTGTTACAGCTCTGGCTTTACTCCAGAGTCAAGGTTTTAAAACTGTAGCCCAGAAATTAGTCACATTGCAGTGGCTACTCCCATCTCTTATTTACAGTCTTGGCTGTGACCAGCTTTTTTAATTCCTTTCTACATTCCATTGTGTAATTGTGCATTGCATTTCATAAATCGACAGCATGCTCAGAAGTCTAATGAAAGGTAATTAATTAGCATGCCTGTATAGGGAGATGCATACTTAAAAGGTTGAGCTTGTAAATAACAGGTGTTGTTTTTGAGCAAAAAATGTATTTCACCTCTAGAAAATACTGATACTTATTATATTTGGTATATATATTCTGCTCATGAGTTCAAATAAGACTTCTAACATTAACTTAAAAACTGCCTCAGTACCTTTTGAGGTGGGTGTTGCTTTGCAAAAAAAAGAAGGTGCCAGTTGAGGGCTGGTATTAAATGTAATACGGACTAATAAATTGGGATGCCACTAGAAAGAAACGACAGGTTGGCATGCTTTTAATATAAAAACCCTGTAAATGTGTCAGTAAGAGTGCGAGAGGAAAACTGACATGCACCAGTGATGCGTGGGCTGCCTTGGCAGTGAGTGCTAAGCTACTGCACTCAGCACTAAGAAAAACACAGGGATATATATGTATTCATACTGTGGGCATCAAGGCAGGCTGGCAGGGGTTAGTCAAAGCATCTGTTGTCAGTGTGTAATGAGTGTGTTGTCCCCCCCTCCCCTTTCCTCTTCCACAGTCTTATCATTACCAGTGTTTAATTAGAAACATCCAACCCTGCTTTTTGCTGCAGCTGCTGACAGCCAGCTTAGGAGGGGAGGCCTTGACGCAACACAGACAGAAAGAACCTCCCAGATAAACAATGTGAGGTAGAGAAAAGTCGGAACAGAACCTATGCAAGTGGTAAAGCATCTCTGACGCCACATGATGGCAGTGGACCAGCTCCTGAGAAAATAGGAAGAAGAGACACACACACACACAGAGCTTAAATTATAGGTGGTTGTCTGCGTGGGAAAAATGAAAGAAAAGAAGTAAACTCTTTCTCCTTAAATACATTATTTATAATAAAACCAACAGTTTGACAAAACTGTCTCGTCTACTTTAAAGGGTCGTGAGGCTTCACTTATGTAACATGTTTTCTTTCCACATCTGCCATGGTCTTTTACCATTTACATATTCCATTTTTAAATATTTATCTTTTCTGGCTGCTTTCAGATTATATGATGCATGGCAAGATATTTTGTTCTGTTTTCTTTTTTACTTTCAAAGCTTTTATTAAGTTGTATATGATAAAAACAAACATTTATTATTTGTTATTGATAAATGTTCTTTTTGTTTTACTTTTACCATCTACATCATTAACCAAATCCTTTTTAGTCCATTCCTCTACACGATGCTTAGGCATTCATTTTATTTAGAATACCACATTATTCCGATGGTTAAAACCTGAGAGGTCTTTATATGTTATTTTATATGATATTTATATACGTGTTTTTATACATGTTAACCTTCAACAATAAATAGTCACTTTACCTTAGTCCATTATTCCATCTTATATTTCTGAATGGTTACTTAGACTTTAACTCCAAGAACAATGGCAGATGGCAGTTTTTATTATTTAGATCTTCCATCAAGCTTCATTAGGCAGCCTCAGTTTTATTTAAACACAGTAATTTTCCACTTTGTTGCTTAACTTTTATTATAAACAGTCATTTAAATTGCCACATGGGACTAAACAGTTGTTATGATGGAAGTTTTGAGATACTATTGTGCCTATGTAGATTTGAATTGGAAGTTTGTAGCATTATCAGGAGTCAGTATCTCTATTTTGTATCCAAGCGATTATCAATTTGGAATAAAAGAGAACATTTTGAAACAGTGACTTAGTGTAAAAAATAAAAATAAACAGTAAAACAACCTAAATCATAAATAGTAGTACAAAATAAATGTCATGATGGGTTTAGGTTTGAGTGCGCTAACCCACATGCAGAACACCAACACGGAGACTGGAAAAATTTA
>JAUZNJ010033518.1:0-38096 GCA_034780135.1 Jordanella pulchra | reverse complement strand
CTCTGTATGCTTAGAATTAAATAAAATTAACATAACACATTTCAGCCTTCTTGTACTTTTAGATATAAAAATGAAACTATCATTACATTGAATCCTTTTTCACTTTTTGTTCAAAAAAGTACTTAGTTTTGGTTGTTTAAGCTAATTCAATGTAAGATGACTCTAAACAATAAGACTAAATAACAGTGTTTGTAACCTTATTCTAAATCTAAAAAAGTTCAGTCGAATTAAAAATTCTAATACGCAACTTTAATCACTGAGAGAAAAGTGGACAATGAGATGAAATGAAAGTAACACCTGTCTGAAATAACACCTAAATTAACACTTCTCTACCAGCTACCACAGAGAAGAAAAAAATGCCTTACTTGAAGTCTGATTCATTGCTGTTTTAACTCTTATAGAAACCAGCCTGGCTCACTGTGGACATGAGGCTTCAGCATATGCCTCTTAGCTTAAATGACAGTTGAGTCTTGGCCCAGCAGCTGTCTGATCAGCCAAGAGTCTGTCAAAGACAGACAGGCTGTACTGTTCTTCTGGCACCATTTATTGTACTGTATGTCTGAATAATTCCAATAAGATCACTATAGAAGCGGTTTTCTAATACTAAAAGGAAAACAATTTGAAGTAACTTATCTGGTTAAGCTGAACACACTTCCATATATCAAGGAGGGAAATATAGTTTCAACCAAACTGTACACAGTGTTTAAAGAACAGAGATTGAAGAGCCTATACTCAACGTGACTTTTCAAAAAGAAAAAAGTGGATAGGCATCTCTTCAGGTTATTTTCTGTTCAATTTACTCACCTCATTTCCAGAGAAGAGGTCACTTTTAATGTGAACCTGTCAGGCAGTGATTGGTTAAACTGTTCGGTCAATCAGATGAGGAACGGGTGAGGACAAGCTTATACAGTATGTACAGTTAAAAAATGAATGGTGAAAAGCTGTGACATGATCCTAAAAACATTAAGGCTTTTTTGCATTTAAGTTTTGTGGTCTGATTTTTTTTCTATAATCCTTTTTTTTTAATTAATTCTATTTTCATGGTGTAAATTTGAGTTCAGATATAGTTCTGATTATTCTACTGGTTATTGTTATTTGCCTTTTTGCATTATTTTCCTCATCTCCTTAGTATTGCTCTCCTCACAGCTGCCATTTATTCTGTTCATTAGACTCGCCTGGTTCTGGTTCTAGTAATAACCTCCCCAGCATTTTCATTTAGAGTTCCAGGCCGGGTCTTTTTCCTATATACGAAGGCTATCTTTTGAATGATCTTAGACTTGCTGGAAGTGATTCAGCTGATGTAAATGTCTAGATTATCCTAAATGACAATTGAAAAGTCATGAAAAAAATGCCAGACCATGTTGTTCTTTTTTGTTCATCGTATTCTATATTTAATATAGATTTAGAACAAGATATTTAAGAAAAAGTGATTTTTTTCCATGATTGTATATAGTCCATTGAAAATAACATTTCTTCCTATAATAATCTGAATCTGTTTTCAACAATTTTGCTGTATTTATTATAGTTCATATCTTAAGAGAGTGTGAGGATGATGACCAAACATACATGTTGGAGGGATAACTACCTTGTATTATGTTTTATATATAGTCTTTGTTTTACCTTTATCATTGTTCCTATGCAGGTCTCAATAGAATTATATGTGGTGAGCATAAAAGATGTGTTGTGTGCGGTGCTGTTTGATGAAAAAAAACACACATTTCTACATATCTGGACAATAAAATCCTAGTATTAAGGCTGACCTTTTCACGTTTATTTTTCTGTAAACTCAAACATTTAATGACTTCAAGTAAAACAGAAAAACTATTAATTGTTTTCATGTAACAGATAATCAGTGTCTAAATGTATGCTTTATTATGGTATGTGTTTCATGCATCCTTCTATATTTCTAAATTAAACAGATAATGTTATACATTTATACACACTCACAAAAATATATCCGCCACATTTTTAGATATGTAATGTTATTGGTTAACAAATTCCCATTTACATTTTATTTTGACATAAACCTATTGAATAAACCTTACCATTAGTTTAATATAGCTTATTTATTTCAAATACATGTTCATCAAGTTTTTGTATTTAGAATTAATAAAGTATAATTAAACAAAAATTTACTATTGAGTTGAAAAAAGTAAATGTTTGTATCTTATATTATTACTTAAATCTTAAAACTTGTGATAAATATTTGTGTGAGTGTAGTTTAATAAAGGTTTTCTTTGATTTAAAATATGTAACATGTCTGAACACAGGATATACTTTATTCTTTATTTTTATTATAAATCTTAAGTGTTTGTGTTTGATGAAATTAACAGAGCAGAAAGAAACACTAAAAAGCGAAATAGTATTCAAGATTTTAAAAAACCTAAAATCACCTAAAAGCAAAATATTTACATAAAATCAGAAGAAAATCTACATTGAAAGGGGAACCATGTGGAAAACGTGGTATTTTATCTTCTCTGATCTTGATCACATTTAAGATCAATGTAAAAAAAAATCATTGGCTTACTTAAAAATATACACTAGGCTTTATAGCCTTTCTGTTTGTCAGGATGATATCAACAGCAGCCTACTAAGAGCTGGTGAGTTTAGAAGTGAGGATTCACACTTGCTTCCAATGATGTGGCTTTTTGCTCAGCTTAGCAAGTTCTTGAAACTGTATGAAAGATCTTCATTGTCAAAGACCTCCAGAAATATAGAACTATCAATTGTTTCTGTAACTGAACTGATGGTTTGCATAAAGAATTGCTTAATAGTCTTATGCAGGCACTGAAGCCTTTTAGACTGGGTCATATTGTGTTGCAGGATGTGTTAGAATGTGTTTTGTTCTTTGGAGAACACCTTTCAGTTTGTTCTCTGCATGTTCCTCCAAGATTGAATGCCTCTGAGGGTCTGGACTGAGAAGTGTTGGATCCTGGATCCCATCTGGCAGTTTTACTGAACTGCTTTTCCAATGCCAGCAGCACTTTTGTTTCTCTCTGGCAACCTAAATATTTATATTCAAAGCAGCACGTGCTCTTTCTGTAAATCAGCTTGTGTGTATACCAACCCCTGCCAAAAATTGTGGGCTTCCTACCCTTTGAGGATTTTCAGGCAGCTGTTTTATTAAAAGCTCAACATTCTATATTTTTTAGGACAAACATCATCAAACAAATATATATTGATTATGAAATTAATGGTGCATTTTTCTCTGATCACACAATAACCAAACCAAAAAAATAAATACAGATAAGGCATTTTATTATACCTACACTGATGTTTATGGCTGTTTAAACTCTATTGACTTGGCTAATTAAAACCGATATTCTGTATAATTCATCCTAAATCAACAGCTGGCAGATCAGGTTTGCAGGATGAATCCTTGTCATGTCATGCATGTCCTGAAATGATAATAGAATCTCTAAACATTATTTAACAAAAATATACTTTTCTTGATATTTGCACGAAAAATATTTCATTGGCTTTGGATCTGTTTGCTGTCCAGATTATAACAATGACATAGACTGACCTCTATTTATTAAATAAACATACAGTCACGGAGGCTGATCTTGAATGTCTGACTGTGGATAAAACAAGAAGTGTTCACCTGAGCTTTTGCTGTAGAGGTCATGACAGCCATGTGCTCTGCTCCTTCACTTCACATGCAGGCCCATATCATTAGTGTGTATGGAAGTGTTCTTGGTTTCTTTAGGGAGTCATCTTAATATGTTTCATTGGGATGAAAACAAACAAGCACTCCAGCATCATTTCCCTTCCCAGAGTGGGTTTGAAATTCATCACTGCATCCCACTTTTATCCATTCAGCTACAGTTCATGAATACTTCTCTATTGTAAACTGGAACCTTTTTTTCTTCAGTTTAGATGTCATTAAAGCTTCACATTCCTGTTTCCTGCACTTAAATCCAAAATTCCCAATCAGTTTTCTTACAGCTTGGACACGGTAAATGACTCTGGTTCCTGTTTCTTTGTTTATTTTATAATAAATTGAAATATTTTAAAACAAATCACTGTCCTGAAGCCTTGATGTCTTTGTTAATTGAACTGGAAATATTGAACTAGAAATTGAAAAGAAAATCATATTTTGTGTCCCATGGCATTGACAAACCACCCTGGAAGTTTTTTAAAACCATCTCCATTCTTTAAACTAACATTTGTAAAGTTGTCCCATGTTTCTTGTCATTCAGTCTAGTTCAACAGCCCGTTGAGATTCATTAAAATACTTTCAGCAGAGAGAATAATTTGCATAATTAAGAACATGCAGGTTGGTTTTTTTTTATTCAAGCAGGTGAATTCAGTTTTAAGAACTCAATGACTATAAAAGAGTTAAATTACATTGGTTTTTTTTGGTTTTTTTTTAACACATGTTAGTTAAAATAAATTTCTTAGTTAATAGCTGGTTGAACAATCTCTGTAGGCTTTACTTCTATTGTTTCTGCATGGCATTGTAGAAACAGAGATTGTTGGGGCCACTTGCTTTTAAGCACTTTTTTGGGATTTAGATATCAAGCTAGTGTTTGTCATTGTGTTTAAATCCTTCAACACACAAGCAGGATTGTGTTTTATCTGTTTTATTAATCATTTTGGCCTTTGTTTACCAAAACATTGCTGTTTGTGCACATTTTATTTTATGCTCCTTACTGCTTTTTGAACTTCTCTAAAGATATTGCTGATTTTATTTGGCTGACATTTATATTTTCCCTGCTTTTAAAGTAGTGAATCAAAAGGATAATTCTAAGAAAAAAACATTTTTTATTCGATAGTAATTTGAGCTGAAAATGCAATGAAAGAAAATAAATCACATCAAACATCCTTGTGGCTTCCTCAACTAAAATGTCCTCAGTTAAAAGCACAATAGGTTGTCTTTTGACCCAAAGCCCCCAGATTTTGTCATACCTGCATAATACAACCAATTTAGCCAAACAGAGATCTGACATCTGGACAGATAATAATGAGAAGTGTGTGATTATGCTAGTGCATTAAAGGAGATTCAAAGTAGTCCTTTTCAAAGCTGAGGGTTCTTGTTGTGGTGAGCTGGTGTCCTGCAGGGTTTTGTTCCATTACACTTTCTGTTCAATGACAGTTAATGAGCCACAGCTGGTCTATTTCTAACTCACACCGTCAGGGAGGAATATAAAGCTGCAGGACACCGACTCTTGAGAAGCAGAGCACTCATATTTTATTTTCTTCTATTGCTCTAAAATCACTGTTGCAATTAGTCATTTGGGACCTCATATTTACTATGTGTTTTAATATTTACATTTAGATAAGCTCTATATCTTAGGAGTACAGGCTTTTATAGCTCCATAAAGAGAAAATACAGATAGCACACATTATAAAAATGTATATTAGACTCCAGAAGCCTCCTTGCATACACCCCTGTTATTTATGTTATGAGCAGTGTGGCCAGCATTGTTGATGTCCCACTTTAGCCTAGATTGATGCTTCAGCAATGCTTCAGGGTGAAAGATAATCAAAGTCCAGGTGCAACGATTGATTCCTTTGTGCTCTTCCTATGCTGTGATTTCCACGCAGTGTAAAAACTACAGTGGCTTCGTGTGTGTTTTGACAAATCGGTGAGATAGGTGAGCCAGTCGTGTCTGGCACGTAGTCCAGAAGAGCCTCAAAAATCAATACTTTAAATATCTTTTGGCTCTCTCTGTCTTTAGCGTACATAGTGAAAACTCTGAGAAGTGATAACTGTGCTTTTTCATACTTTTAATATGTTTAATCCCAAAAAAGAGCCTTTTCTCAATGTGGCTTGTCTTCTTCTTCATCACAGTGATCTCACCTTATCTCATATTTGCGGGCAGATTAGGTAATACAACCCAATCTGGCCACTTTGTGCCCTTTGACTTGCTCTGGTATCGACGGTCTCAACTTAATTTGTAAAACATGACTTTAATTACCCATTACATCACTCTGTGTGATGTTTTCCAGAGCAGTTTAGCGAGCTAAATGACTCCTGCTTTCACCTTACAGTATCCTGAATGATTTAACATTCCACACAATTTGATGTAATTTACCCAAAGGCATTAAACCCTGGACATTATAGTTAACTTCATCATAATAGTAAGAAATATCTGGTCTACTCCCAGATTTGATGTCATTGCTAATGATTAATAAAAATATGTTTTAGCAATTGGCTAAAGGAATTAGAAATTTTCTTTAGTTAAAAGTTGCTAAAGACAGTTTTGCTAAAGAAATCATAAATCCGAAAGCATAAATTATACGAACATAAAAAGAATATGTTCAAACTGTGTGTGTTTGGCGCAAGCTGTGCGAATCATCAACATTCTTAAACTTGTGGATATGCAGCTGGTAGATAAATCAACAGAATAGTGATGATGCTCAGATGACTCTAAAACACCGGTACAAAGAAAAGATGAACGAAAGGAAAAGTCTGGAGTACTTTATAAAGTTTCGCAAAAGACATTTTAAACGCAAACAGAATTACCATCTTAGATTTAGAAAGCTTAGTACAGTAATTGCAATCACAGCTCTGCATATTTTAATCTTTTCCACTTTTTTATTTCCCCTAATTTGTTTGGTTGATGTATCTGTGTTTAAATATGCTGTATAGGCCTAATCAAAGCACGCTTATACTGTACAAGGGAGATGATGTGAAGCAGGCTCTGGGTATCTGCCCACATTAAGATTGCTTAAGGGTGTGACAAAAGTGCTAAAAAATGGACATGTATTTCTTTGTTGCATCCTGAACACATTTTTTGATCAATATTTTGTTAGCATTAGTTTTCATTCTTTTTATTTTAGAGAAAAGTTCAGTTTGTATCCGCACTATTGTCCCATTATTTTTTTCTGTTGTTGGTGTCGATATAATGCTGAGGACCAGAGTGTCTGAAGTGAAGCACAGAAGCCATTTCCAGTACGTGGAAAGATATTGCGCAACCCAACCTACAATGGAAGTATAGTACGCATTTATCCAAGGCCAGGAGGGTCACCAGATCTCCACAGATCAAATCTGACTATATACAGTTTAAAATGGCTCTATAGAAGTAGTGAACCAAACCTTGTTTGTTCATGGGAATAGCAATTTTAATGTTCTTTGCAAAGAATATAAATAAAAAAATCTGTTGTCACGTCCCTTTTTTAGTTTTATGTGGATTAGGTGAAAAAAAAAACATATTTCTTTTTTCTTTGTCACAAATTAATGTATGATTCTTTTCCATGGGTATTTTTGAGTTGCTTTTGGGCCATGTGTTTTTTTTTATACCCTAATTCTGGCTGAGAAGGTCCATTAGATCATCTTGTAACCCATCTGTGAAACAATGGCTTTAACTGAAATGTATGAACTTTCACAATTAGCAAATCTTACAAATACCCAAACAAAAAGACTGAATTTCATCCCAGGCTAATCAATATTTCATTATAAATATGGTATCAACTTATAAAGACCAAATATTATAATATTTTCAAAATAGAAAAATAGTTTTCTAGTTTGAAGCACATTACAATGCATAAAATATTAAAGCTTCATATGGAGGATGGTTTCCCAGCTAAGATTGTAATTCTAATTTCTTCACTAAAAACCTTAATCAAAGGTTTCTGCTGCACTACTGCTGACCATGAATATGGATGTTTCCATGAGGAAGGGACTGAATATGTGCCGAATTTTAAGTTCATTTTGGTGATGAAATGTATTCGAATTTGTTTAGAACACAGAAATGCCGAGCTATTTAGTTCTCTGTAAATAAGAGGCTGATGTTTGATGATACAAATTAAAAGGCTTGCAAAAGGCAATTAAACATTTTGTGACAATAAGCTCAGCAGGAATCCTTCACATATCCACTGCAGAGCTTAGAATCGCTTATCAGTGATCAAAAAAGTAATTAGCCCTGATATTCGAAGGAAGAAGCTCTTTAAAATCCACACAAAGAAATGCTCTGACCTGTTACTCATTCAATTACACTTGTAAATGGATATATCTTCAATATGGACACGGCAGAGGAAATAGATCTGGTCTTATTCATTAACCCAGAATAGTTTTTAATTTGCCAAATTATTTTAACATTTCATCTAAGTGATCTTTCGTGTGTTTTGTGTTTGTGCTTGTTCTCCTTTTATCTTTGTATGCATTTTATGTGATGACTTGTTTTTCAACTGTTTTTAAATTGTAAAGCACTTTGCGTTGCTGGATGCAGGAAAAGCGCTTTATAAATAAAGTTTTATTTGATTTGATTTGATTTAAAAGCTGGGTATGATGTGCATCTTTTTCTATAAAAACCATCTGAATCGAGTGTTCTGTCAATCTGGTGCAAATTCATCTTAAAAACAAAAAACTTGCACCATTTTTAGGTGTGCCTGAATTTCCACATAGTTCTTAACAGCTGGCACAAACAAACAAAAGCACACGACTGGGAAAATATTTTCCAAAAAGAGAGCCACTATGCCAGACAGGCTACAAGGGTGAGAACAAGTCCACACCCCACATGGCTCATAAGGTGCAGAGTTTTCACCCAGAGGACTAACAAAACAGAAGTTTCTTTTCAAACAAATGTACTTTAGTGGAAAGTTCTTCAATTCTTAGTTACACAGCCTGCAGCTACAATACTCAGCATGTCTCTGACTAGTTTGTAGAAGGTTTGCTTATTTCCTCTCTGCCTCTCCTTCTGTTCATATATCTGTCTTCTGATACAGCTTTTTTAATAGAGGCAGCAATTTGAAATCCAACAGAAAGTGCGGGGATTTCAATTCAGTTTCAATATCCGTGTATGCATCAAAGCATGTTTCTTTTTTATTAAACTCTTAACAATGCTCTAAGCAAGTCAACAGAAACTTTAAGTGTTAGATCATTAACTGGTGCATTTCTGGATGAGGCACAGAATCAAGGAAAATTCAGTGTTTATTATTCAGACTTACCATTGAGTAACACCTGATCATTGAACGATTTAAACTTAAAAATAAAGTATGGTGACAGTCATCATGTTTTTATTTCGAACACTACCTAACAGGTTCAAAGTTATTTTAAACTATTCTAATCACCAGGAGGTGTTTATCACCAAGAGTTAGCTTTAATGAAGAATAATGTATAAATGGGTCTGAGACTAATACAAGGCTAAAGAAGTGCAGTATATATTTCTTAATATATGTGTTTTCGTGTGTGTCTCTGAATGGCAAAGTTTGCTTAATCAAATCTACTGAAGCACTGAGAAAGCATCTTGTACTTGCATCTTGCATACAAATAACAACCCTGATAAGCACCTAGGAGCCTAAAACTAACCAATGAAAGTGATGGGGCCTGCACTGCATACAGCTTAGTTATTACATTTTTTATGATATTCACACGAAAGTGTTACTTTATGAAGCTGCAGGAAAGCAAAACAAGCAACAACCAATGTGTTATGACCTGACTCAACAACTCATATCAAGTCAGACAGCAAATGCTAATATTTTCTTGTGAGAACTCCAGTCGAGAGCAAATATCTTTTGCTTTAAAGAATAAAAAACATTAAAAGAGGAACTTTTGTATCAGACTGAGGACTGAGTATCGCTAAATATCTAATGTTATTTGCCTCACATTAGTATTTTGGACAAAAAAAAATAGTAAGAAAGAAATCCTAGGCTGCTACAGTTCTTTAGTCAGTCATACATACTTTCTAAGTTGTAATGCAATACTGGTAAAGGTTTAGCAGGTAGAAGAACCTGGGGAAAGGACAAACTAATTATCAACGCCATAACTATCGGCTGCCATGGAAGAATGTCTTAAGAAAACCCATTTGCAGGTTGGTAAGAGCCTTATAGAAGACAGGCTAGCAAGTATTCCAGTAAGAAGTTAGTGAAATGTGTTGGCAGAAATATGCTGTCACGATGTATATCTTCAGACCCAATAACAAGTTGGTCAAGGGGAGATGCAGTAATAAAAAAAGGAAAAGCCAATCTTGTATTACCACTGGTGAGAAGTTGCTAAACATTTGATACTGGGTGGAGGGAACCGCTTGCTCTTGGACAAATCTTCTGAACATACATGTACTGTAGGTCAACAGATACACTAGAATGCTCTCGACTGAGGGGGTCATGTGATTCAATAGCCCAGTCAAAGTTAAGACCAAAATCTAACAAAGAATTAAAGGCAAAACTCAAAAACATATTTTCACAAAGGCTCTTACTCCAGTTTGAGTGAGTCTTAGCTATTTTCAATCAGTTTGAACACTGATTTCAATCTTTAGGGATATGAAGTGTAAGAAATTCTCCCTGACCAAAATGATGACTGTTGAAACAGATGCACACTGCTCTCCTCATAGCCGACTATAGCAGTAAATGAAAAGGTTTCCTTAAATTGATACCTGTGGAATCACAAGTGTGTCATCAACCGTATGCAGACATCAAAAAACATACAATCATGCCGGATGAGAAGTGTCAGTGCTTTCCCCGTCATGAAAAGCTACTGACAGTATTTGTCATTCAACTAGCAACAAAACACAACTAAAAATGTCTCCATGACCTCAATGTGACCTCAAGTCTAAAGCCAGTAGCCATTAAAAGCCGTCCTGGGAAATAACTCACCGCCAGCAACAGAGGGCGGCTTTCTTTGACAGCTCCCACGCAGCCCAGACATCCGATCACCATGATGATTGTCCCCACTGCGATGAGCAGATTGGCTGCCGACAGAGAAGGAAGGGATGATGACAGTGTGGCAAAGTTTCCCTGGGTCACTGAGAGCCATATTCCTACCCCCAGGATGCCACATCCTCCCAACTGCAGAGGAAACGCAAAGATTGTAAAGCTGTTAGTAAGTGTGGTTGAAAAGGGAAGAGAAAGCAGTAATTTTGCATTGTGAATTTTATTTAAGCTTCTTTTTTAGGCTATATTGCACTGAAGGATATGAAAGAGAAAACAAAATGTTCAATCAAAATACAGATTCTGGGAATGAAAATTATACAATTTAAAAAGGTCATCATTTTCTATTTGATACATGCTGAATAAAGCTTAAATAAGTAATCTATGCATAGCCAGCAAATTAAAGGGTTTAGACAGAGGCAGTTTTAACTGGAATCAGAGACCGCTTTTCTTAGTGAATAAAATAACATTAATAGGTTTGCTAGAAAGCCACAAATAAATGCATTATACCTTGTTTGGTTGTTCTAAGTGTTTCTCATGGGATCACTAACAGCATGTTCAGAAATGACTGATAATGAGCAAGACAGAACAGTGCATTTTTAAAATTGATGTAACACCTGAATCCCTCGTTTTCTTTATGATTCCAACAGTGCAAACCTGAATTCACTTCTGAATAACAGCAACATCTCAGTTCTGCCGTAAGTGTTACTGCTAACGTTCACACCACTGCAGGACTAAAAGGTTTCCAACTCAACCTCTTAGCAAAACAAAAAACACACAAAAAAACAGTCAAGGTAAAAATCAATTAAATAAAACGTGCTTCGTAAGATATGCTCAAAGCAGCAATAAATACATTTCTTAGCTTATCGTTTCTTTAATTATATCAAAATGAGCACTAAGGGGAAAACATTTTTCATAATAAAATGATTCCAATCTTATCCCTACATTTGACTCGTGTTCAAAGTTTGAGTATTTTTGAAGTTTGTTTATGCTCATAAAAAGCTTATATAGCCCTAATCTCTAAAAAAATGTCAGTGAAAATCACAGAAACCCAAACAATGTATAAAAATAAAAACAGTCAATGTGGCATCAATCCTAAACTATACAAACACAGCTGACAACATTCTGCACACAGTAGATGGGGTTTGTCAGTGTCATCACATGAGGCTGACACCGTTGTTAATGAACAGGATAGACAAAAGGCTTTGTTACAACAGTTCACTCTGTAAATGTTTTCCAGTCCAAAAACCTTGGTTGAAAATGTTCAATGTTCTGCTTACTATTTGCACAGCCATTTAAAAATTACAGCAAAGTTACACATTACTCTTTTGTACAAAAAGCTGAATGTGTAAATTTTTACATTTTTACTGCATACACTTTAACTATTTTTATTCGGTTTACAGCATTGTGCAAAAAAAAACCAACCAAAAAACAACCTTATTCATAACAAACATTAACTCCCTTTGTGTAGAGCGGTGTACAACTGTAAATTGGACACATACAACATACATAGTACTGTAAATCATCCATGCACATCTCCTCCCTCTCTGTTTGGCTATATAGTTTTATCTGCATAATCTCATGCAATGCAGCGAGGAAAGTCTCTCCTCAAGTGGGGGATCCAACCTCTGCAAGACTCAGCTGTGATATCATCAAATGCTGCATCCATTGGCGACAGCAGCGCTATTTGGGTATGCAAGTTATTTATGCCTTCCAGCTCCAGGAAAAGAAGAACACTATCAGTGGAGCAGAGACAGAGATATTTCACCACAGTTCCACACTAGAGTGGTGAAAAAAGGACAATATCTGAACAAAAACATACCTGTTCATCTGATCTCCAGTTCAACTCCTCTCACTCTGACAACTCATTTTAAAAGCAAGTTCAACATTTTTCAATGTAATGATTCAAGCATGAATATGGAATGACTATTCAGCATATACAGTTGTATAAACATAACTGATGCATATCCAAAAGCATTTGCAATTTCTTGGAAGGACTGAGAAACTGCTACTTTGATGTGTACAGCTGATTCAGTGTTGTGGAGGTTGAACTAACGGTTGTGCAAAAGTTAAGAATCATGTAAAAGATGCACTAAAGCAACTGAGAAAAATTGTACGGTTCTGTCCCAGCATCTCAGTTTAGCTTTTGGCTTTTGTCGAAGGCTACATTCACACTGCAGCTCTTGATGCTCCCTTCCAATATTTTAATGAATCTTATTTTTCTTCATGGTCATTCAGACTGCTCTTTAAATGTGGCCACCATCAGACTCCAGCCTGAATGTTTCAAAGAAACAATGCGACCTGCACACACTGTTTACAGATGTAGTAACAGATGTCAGCATCTCTGTGTAATTAAAAGTTTCAGAAATTAGCTTTCAGACTGGAGATGGGTTAAAAACTATCGCATCTGATTTTGTTTCAGAAATGGAAGTGGTACAAATCAGATTTTTTGGGGAAGAAAAAAGGTAATATTTGGGCTGTTCTGACTGCCATGAAAAAGAGGGTTATGAGTCGCATATGATCGATCAAGGTTGCATTTTTCTGCAGCGTGAATATAGCCTGTGCCACAGCAAAACCTTATTTTATTTTATTTTAGTCATTCAAAAGTATAGTCTTTAGAGTCCAGAACTCAAGTATGTGTGTGCATAACAGTACAAACTGTTGGTGAGGCATTTTCCCTCAGGTTTTTCTCACAAACAGCTGAATTCATGTTTTTTTATTAACTGTAGAATTTTATCCACGTACTGGAGCAGTGAAGAAGGCCTTCCTCATGTTTAATAGTAAACTAGTTTTTATCGGGTTCAATGGAAGAAATCTCTTTTGACAAGTTCTACTTGCCCATAGAATATTTCACCCACAAGTTGTTTTCTGATAAATGTGGGACAGGACTTTATTTTATTTTTGGTCGGTGATATTTCTGCCTAGAAACTATATCAGTGATGCTATTTTCGATTATTCAATTTGTCTTCTCTTTGTTAAATTATAAACGAATGCCTTTGCTCATGTCTGGCTGATTTAAATATGTGCTCTGGCAGTTATTTAAGTTGCTTGGTGACTCCTGAGAACTTTTTCCCACTGTTTCACTTGTTTTTTAATTAGTGAATAACTAAACGTCTCAATTAGAAATAATGTTTTAACATTTTCCAAATTGCTGTTGGTTACTTTATTTAATTTCTAATCTAAATGTAAAATGATGAGTTAACTGCATAATTTTGTCAAAGGGTTTCGAATAAAATATGTTTTTCATTCTGCAAATGTGGCATCACTCAGATTCTAAGAGACAAAAAAAGAAAACATTTCCATATATATAATTCTGAGTGTCTCAAAGGGAAACAGATAATGATAATAATAATGAAAACACCTTTATACTCTCAGTCAGTTTTGTCATATGTAGATTGCACTACTTATAGATATGTATAGAAACATGCATTGACATACATCCATGCACATGAAGCACCCGTATACGCAAACAAATATGTTTTCAGATCTATCCCTCACCCTCCCGATAAAGATTCAGTTTTTTCTTTTTTATATAATATATTTACATTTCCAATGTACTTTATTTCTGCATTCAAAAAATAACACAAAGTCAGTCCAGAGCTTGTTACAAGCAAACTTTTTTATTGTTATTCTAATTTTGGGCTTTTTTAAATCCATACATCCCCTTAGATTGTTCTATAAGTTCCTTCTGTAAACATTTGGCAGCAGATTACAAATTATATTTAAAGTATGAGATTTAAAAAAATAATAATAATCAGATTTAAGAGTGCATTTTACATTAAACAAAAAAAGCTTCAATACAGCTAATGATTGATTCATAAAATATGGCATTATTATTTTAAGAAATCATTGAAATTTGACTTATGGTTGGGTTAAAAATGTATTAGCAGACAATTTGGCTTAATGTCTAATATTACAAAGAAAAGGAGAGGAGATACAGATTTTCTTTGCCTGTCAAAAACTTTGTATCTGCAGTGTAGATATGCAATGTTCTTCCTGCAAAAATGATAAACATGACCTACTTCTAGAGTGAGCTGTAGTCTAAGTTAACAAAGTTTACCAAAGGCCTGCAAAGAACAACAAAACCCCATGGGAGAATCAATACTATCAATTGAAACCCAGTCTTGTGAAAACATATTGATCCTGGCATGATTTTGAGTAAAGTGTGAGCAGAAGCATTTTGTCTGCAGGACATTCAGTGAAAGTACTGCTTGCTTGAATCAGCTTAAGTGAATAAAGGAGAGTCTGACTAAAACATGCAATCAAAATAACTTGTTTGGTGGTGTTTTGTGTTTTAGGTGTTGCCTTAAAGCCATCTATGTTAAGTCCTACTGAAGACAAAAGCAGTGAATTGGAATTTATATGTTTATTTTGCTTATTTATAAATGGATTTTGACAAATAAGGTTTTCAATAATAACCATCAGCTTAAAGTGAAACTCTGATGGATTTTTTCCCTTTGGGGCGTACAAATTTTACATATTTAAGTATAAGTTTATAACTAGTAATTTCTGCTAAAAAAAATACCACCCATCTCCTTTCTGGATTACTTATCCATCTAAAGTCTTATTAAAACAATGAAAAAACATCAGATGAATAATAACAGTCTTTTCTTTTGCACTGTGGCTATAAGTCATTTTGTTATTTCTATTCTTGAAATTCACAGTTCGAATGTGTTTGACAAAAGAATGCTAGATGCAAAATCTCAGATACTTCCACAGGAAACATCCATCATTTCCACAAGGAACACACAGCTGTATGCTGAAGTAGGCAATAGCAATGGTACTAAAGTAAATGCAAGTTTATTATTTCCTCATGCCCTGTGCTTTCTCATTTTATCTATAGCATGAAGCCTTATATAAAGATTTCTTAAGGAAAGAGGGTGAAGAGCTGGTAGCTTTTTACTATTTTAAAACTCCTGGGAGATTTAGGTTGCATGTGAAAGGTTTGACTCACTGCCACACTTAATGGAAACCTTAAAGCATTGGAGAGAGAAGATACTTGGACAACCTTCCAAATATTTTATATTCTGATGAAAGCCACAAGCAATGATAATGAAGATGATCATGCATTATCCCATGATGATTAGTAGCACTGAAAACAGCAAAGAATGGAAATCAATTGAGTAGGTGGTGAACATTTCAGGGAAAATGCTTGAAGTCAGTAGAGAGGAGGGCACACAGATGGAAGTAGACTCTCAACTGAGACCTAAAGATTACTCTAAATTGAGAGCAGAAAATAAACAAGCCTAATGTTTTCAAAAACATTTTCTATGAATACGACCTTGTACAGAGGCATTTACATAACAGCAGTTAACCAGCATTCATTAAAACAGCTACCAAACAGAGGAATTCAATTAATCTAAAAAAAAATCTAAATTATTTCTGATTTGATAGAGAAAAAAACAGCAACACACAAACAATATATATAAAGCAAATCTACATAAAAGTACTCAGTATTTGAAAAAGTGTAAGGTACAACAAAGGGGTATTCATTTTAAATTTAGAAGCTCCATATATCATTCCTTTTTCATACTTTGAAGTGGGGTTCATTTATCCTGTTTGACCCTTGAGGAAGGTCTCTTGTCTTTTAATCTCTTCTCAAGGTTTCAGCCTGTTGGTGATTCTTTAAAGGTTAGAGAGAAAATCTGCTTACAATATACCAAATATAATACTTAAGCCTTTGCTAAATAAAAGTTTATTTTTTGAATTTTTCAATTTTATTCACCTTTTTGCATATTTTACCATTTACAAAACTAATGTTATGACCTTGTACCTGAGAGACGCATCATCCTTACGTTGATAATTTCCTGCATACTGTAGCTACATTCTCTCTTACTAGCTTTTATGTAGTTGGAGCTGAAATGCTGCTTTTCGTGCACAAGTAGCTCTATTATCTTTCATTTTTTTCATAGACAAATATGGGAGTAAAAAAACTGGTAGTACTGATAAACACCAGTTAGATAAGCATATGTACAGTTTTGTTTTTGTAATATAAGGAACAGTACTGTGTTTAAAAATCTCACTTGTGCAACGTAATGTATACATGTGTATTTAGACACATAATGTCTTAAATTTCAAACGACATAAAACATGAAAACAAGCATGTAAAAAACAAGCATTCTTTGATATTATTTGTATTAGTGTACACCTATTTACAACAAAATGCAGGATTTCTCTGGGTATTTAAATGTACTTATCTGAAAAATGCTACCTAAACAAGTACCACCTGAAAAAAATTGACATAAAGCTACGTCATGCTGTTCAAAACATATCTGAAACATTATGCATTAAGGCCAGACTACAACAACCACTGTAATAATGTTACTGTTTTAAAAACGACATGTTAACATTGGGTTGTTACCAAAGGTGAAACAAAAAGTTTCATCTTTTTGTCTCCTTTTACTTTGGACCTCCATGCTTTGACCCAGCATGTCAGACACAGTTATCATCATTCATAAGGCATAAAGTCATTAGAACCCCTACAAATTAAGCAAAGATCGAAGCAAAAAAACAACTTTGTTCAATTTTTCAAGTATTGTACTGTCCTGATTCTTTGCGTCTCTGATCAGCTACACCTGCACACCTGCCTTTATAACCACTTCTCAGACCAGAGACTGACGCCAGATTTTTCGAGCCCCATGGTGAGAACTTTCCAGCATCTTTTCTGCCTGCCAGCCTGTTACGACCTGTTCCCCTTCAAAACCTTGTTTTTTGCCTGTGTCCCTGTTGGCTCTGTTCGTGTGTCTTCTGGTTCTGACCCCTGCCTCCAAGTTACTCTGATTCTGGATTACGGACTGAATATTCCTCCGACGTCTGATCACCTGTTGCCGACCCCTGCTCGCTTAACGACTCAGATTCTGGATCACATTTTGGATTCTCTCAAGTCTTCTGATCTCCCGGTTCCGACCTCTACTCTGCCTTCCGACCTGACCACGAGAAAACCCGGTTCCCTAACAGAATTGGAGCGCTCTACTCACCTGAGTGCGGCTTCCCCGCCCGACGGCTGCGATCTCCACAACCCGGTTCTCCATCGGTTCCTCTGGGCAATCCTCCAAAAAACCTCTGAGGTCAGTCGGCTCATATCTGATCAAACTTTCCGTTGTTCAGTGCTGGACGTTCACTATTACTGTCTCACTACAGATGTGGTCGATCCCCACTGACGCTCCGGTTCCGAAAATTCTTACAAATAAACCGTCAAACCTTCTTCTCTCCTTGTCTGGCTCGAATTTTGGGTTATCAGTACATCCCTGTTACATGTACTTTAGTCGAACATCTAAGTTTTGTTATTTCACACAGAACTGTATTTAACAAGTATATTTTTTAGCAGCAGAGCTGCACAATAAATCAAATATCAGTGTGAAACACTATCCATGTACTGTTTAAAATAAAATGGTATTCTCCATGGTTATGTTAACTTTTTAAATGTACATATTCAGCTTCTTGAATCAAGCTTCAAACCAACCGAGTCCCGGAGGACCCAAACACAGACAGGAAGCAGGCAGGATAATATTAAGTTATGATATTAACGGGTAAACATATGTACTAAAGGTAATTACTGGCCTAAAAACAGTAAAGTGATTGGATCGATGCCCAACAACTGAGACTAAGTCGAACCGGGTAACTGATAGAGGCTGATATGATATGAAAAGACACACGTGGCAGCATCTTAATAGAATATAACAAAATAATCATGTAATGAATCCCGGAGTGCTAAATAGCTGGCAGATACGTGGAAATTAAACAGAGCGTAGAACTCAGACCAAGAGGGACAAAAGCGATCAAAGAGGTTAATGTCGAGACAAACAACAAACAGGTTTGGTGTTTCTTATGTAAAGATTTTCAACTTTTGACAAGTAGAACAAGTTCCCAGGTAGTCTGAGCTCAGACAGCTGAGACAATCAGAACACTGCAGTACTGTGATCTTTCTTTTTCCTGCTGAGCCAAACCTACACAAAAACATGATTGTATAAAGTTTTTCCTTTTCCTGGCATAGATCTGTTGGGAGAACAGGTGGACAAAATGAACCAAATGTTGTCCCCCACACTAACTGTTCCCACAGGCACCTCACAGCTGGAGATTTTCTCCTGAAAATGTGTGAAACAGGATGCAGACAAATCTCTTTCTATAACACCCATGAGGCTGCATTTCATTTAAAGCACATTAAGAACAGCAGTTTAGCAAATGACATCTGCAGATTTCAATAGTATCTGGAAGCAGGTGAACAGCAGCATACGGGTCCGTGGAAATCATTGAGGTAATATCTTTGCACACTGTGCCACAAAATTCTAAGAAAAATTCTAAGAAAGGTTGTAAAGAAAAATGAACGCTGATAAACCAAAATCAAGGTTTTATTTTCACTTAACAGACACACATCTATACCAATACAGAACATGTTAAACAAGTGCAAGGCTGCCAGGAAAATCTAGCTGCCTTTTTGCTTCATATTTTGACTGGGTGAAAACCATCTTTAGATATTTCTCCATCAGTGTCAAACAAGATTATTACATTTATTTACCACTAGAGACCCTACACCAGGATACTGATTAGATTATCCTGGGGCCATGAACACATCCTACATGGAAGCAGTGTGAAGCTGACAAATGGTGGATGTTAGGAGGACACTGTTTCTAAGAAGATTCAAAGGTATTTTTAATGTAGGAGTAAGAGGTTTAACAATGAAGTCAGAGAAAACAGAAATGTAAGAAACTATCTAAAAGGAAACAGCATTTTCTAAAGCATTCAGGACATGATTACATTTCTTTTTACGTGCTAGTTCATCAAAACCACATAATGCTGTCAAAGACTACACAAATAATACACTTTAACTATATATATATATATATATATATATATATATATATACACCTTGTTGTATCACCTGTGTATTATCAGTGCATTATTTGTCTATATATTTATTTTTAATAAAACAGCACAAAAAGGTATAAGGGGCATATATGCTTAATGCTATTATTGCTGGCAAAAATCAACATACCTATTTCTGTTTCATAATCCAGCTTCAATACATTTACTTCTTCTAACAGGAACAAATCAGAGTTTAAAGGTGTATTGATTAGATTCTACCTCACACGGAAAACCTTAAAGCCCTTGAATTAGAGTGGTACATCACATTTTTCGCATCTATTGACAGGGAAGATGTGCCACTGTTCACATCTTTGCTAACATTTTTCTATGTTATTAATGCAGCTTCCTAGAGGGAAACACAGCTAGCCATGCTTTATGCTAGCACCAACAGCTGTTGCTGGATATACCGCGCTGTTCTAATACACTAAATATCCAATTAGCCATTAAATTCTAGCTTTATTTCAGTCTTCGAACTTTTAAATGTACATATTGAAAGCTTGTTGGTTTATTAATATATGTTTCTTTCTTTCTCTTGTACCACTGTGAGATAGACATGTCTTTTCAGATGTGCAGGTTGAAAGTAAAGAGGCCTGGTCAAGTGACCATCCACAATAGTTATATGAAGCTTACACTTCTTAAGAATAATCTTATTAATTCCTAAAGACTAAAACACCTTGGTTGTTAAATATAATTGAGAATATGCTTCTACATTAATTATAGGTGGTTTTAGTTTTCTACCCATAGTAAAATATGTAACTTCTAATGTTTTACTTCATCTCCCTCAAGGGTCAGATTATTTGACGCAGAGATCTCTTTTGTCAAGATAGAAATATAATCATGTTCATTATATGAGTCACACAGTTAGGAGAAATGAATGTGAAGATATGGGGCAGCCTTTCGATATAATTCCCTACAGTATATAGAAAATATTAATACAGTTGCTCTTCTAAAGCCCCAGGTTTGACAAAGGGGACATATGTCTGTACCATAGGTAATAAGAGCAATCACATGCACAACGCAGGGATATGACACACACTATCAGATAGACACCCAGCTGATAGGACTCTTAGTTTGCTGATATCACTGAAGTAAAAGACCTGTTTTTTAGGGCTCATCTCCATATTGACGCAGATGACAGCTTGAGCCCAGCACTGTAAAAATCCTGTACTATTACATTGCTAAACTTAGATTCAAATTAATGTTGAAGGTTACACCTGGTTTACCATAAGAACAAGTCTTATTTAAAGTGTTATTTAAAGAGTGATTTCTTCAGGCAAAAGAACAGAGAATTAGCCCTGAATTGACCTACATTAGATTCTCAAAGCTCAAAAGAAACTTTGATAGATACCAGAGATTGAAATAAAAGAAAAAATGTTGGGAGTTAACAGGTTAAGCTAACAATAAAAAATAAAAGTCTTTGTATTTTGGTAAATGGGTGTTTTGCTCTGAAAGGGTAGCTGAGTTAATTCCAGACTCCCTTTTTACTGTGATTATAAAAATATTAACATGACCATGCATTTTTTCAGCTGAGTTAAGTTTTTTGCTTTTCTTTGTTTTGGTTCATTCAAAGGTATTATTAGGAGCAGTATGCTGTCTCATGTCTCAGTACATTCAGGAAGTCCACATAGGAAGTTGGTTAATTTGGACAATTATTTATATATTTTTTTAACATTTCTTTTATTTGAAACCTTAGAACAATTTATAGTTTAAATTTATACTGTTTGCAAACTTTTTTTGCACTAACATCCTCTGCCTGCAATCTTGCTTGCTGTTCTTTGTTTACTTAATCATCTATATTTTTGCGATTTAAGTTCTGTCAAACCCAAAAATAAAAAGTTTTGCACAGGAAGTCTTGAAAGAAACCTAAACCAGAGGTCTTTAGACTTAATATATTAACCTAAATTAATACCTTCAATATTTCCCCTCCCATGAGGGAAAAGTCTAATCCTAACATTGGTGGATGAAAAATTTTAAGATCAGTGGATTTAATATCACTTCATTAAATTCCAGTTCTGACTGACTTCAGGTGTGCAGTTCAGGCATTGATTGTAAAAACAATGCTGCTCTGCCCCTGCAGTATGATACTCTTCCAAATAAGTGTGATGAACTAGCTTTTCATTGCCCACACAAAATATTAGATAAAAACCATAAAACCAATTAAACAATCAAACTCCTTTTTAAAATAGTGAACACACAGGGAGTCCTAATAAAACAAACAGTGGTCATCACCTGTTCAGCTTTCCCATTTTAAATGAACAAGTTAAATGTACATAAATGTAGAAACATCTTTGTAATGAGCTTGTAATTAGTTGTGTCTTTTAAGCCGGAAATATACATTAGAACATTTACTCTAAAGAACACTATTAATTCCTGGGCATCGTCACTGAAATTCTTAAGTCAAAAAGAAAACTTCTGATCTGTTTGCTTGAGGAACCTTTTGAATTTTTAAAATTAACTTTAATATCCCAAAGCATCAAAGGAGAGGGCTCTTTAAAACTGCAGGACCTTTAATTTCCTCAGAACCCCCTGTGGATCCTGGGAATCACCTGCATTCTCTCAGTGAGTTTGTCTCACCAGAAAACAGCTAAAAGCTGAAGTCTGTCAAGACCTGACTTAGGTCACCTTTAGGACAGCTTTGCCTAGTTGGTCTGACCATAAGAATCAATCATTACTTAAGAAAGCTGCAGTCCAATGAGGACACAATGATGAATTCCCTTCTGAGAAAATTAAAGATTTACTTGAATTTTGACTAACAAGCTGAATGTTTTTATTTTATTTTTGGTACCAAATGGTTTATTGTTTACCTAAAAAAACACATGATTTTTTTTTAAATATTGTTCTCACTGTTTAAATTTGTTTAGTTTTTTTATTTATGTAATTCTTTGATTACTATGTACAACAGCATAAGAGTAAAAGGTCCAGAATAGTAGTTCGAGTTTCAAACGTACACTTTCTTTCTAATTCCAGAATGAGAAAAAGCAATTTTTGTTTAAATTGCTCAAAGACTGATTTAAGCAAATAATTGACTTGTTTTTTTTTTTTTTTTTTTTTATGTTTTACTGGATTGGTCGAATGTTTTCATTTTAATATCTTTAATTTGTGTGAGATTTTGTATTACTGTGAATCCATTATATTTATTTCCATGAAAAACATTGTTGTTTTCCTTATGTTCTTTACTTTTTCGGACACCAAATTCTAATTGATACAACTCTACTTTTAAAATGTTGCAAGAGTATTACATTTATGCACTAAAACGTTTTTAGTTAATTAACTTAATACTTGCCTGAGGCAAAAATGTTTCATTTTCTTTTATTGCTGTACTCCAACAAGTAGACTTTGGTTATAATTTCTAAAAAAAAAAAAAAAAAAAAACTCTTAAAATTCAGAAGCCAAATCCACCCAGATCGGGGTCAAGAAAATCCATCAGTTCACCAGGGATCAGATGGTTTTCCATCCCCTTGAAAAAATGTATTCCATTTGAGAGGAATTCCCAGAGATGAATGCGTTAAATAAAAGGGATAACTCCAAGTAAGCTAAAAAATATTACCTTGAGCGCAGAAATCTACCTTAAAGTGTTTTTTGTTTGCCATCTTTGTGATAATATAGGCGGCTGCTGCAGCCCAGAGGAAATAATGAAGTCATTTATAAAACTCCTGCATCTCTGGGTATTTGCACATGCATGGAACAACACTGGTAATGAAAAATGAGTTACCATATTAGAGAGTCGGATAATTCATGTTCACAGCGTCAGGGATGATGATTTAAAGACCTGTGAATAGCTCAGTTTCTCATCGGCTTGTAACACCATCCCACCACATCTGTTAGCTGAATTTCTTAAATCCCACCTTAAATGAGCATATGAACCAGACTGAGTGAATTGCAGATTTTCTGACTAACAGGCAGTAATGTTTGAAGGTGAGCTATATTCTCAGAGATGTTCTTTTCATCCATCAGCTATCCTGAGGGCTGCACACGCTCCTCTATCATGCTATATCCAAACCAGTGGTGTAGTCAGCAGGAACGCTGTTTTCTTCTGAAGTTTGCTCATCATTCAACCATTTTCACAGCTCCGGCGGATGCCTCAGTCTTTTAGTCTGAGTTAACTTGTATCCCGTCGTGACAGCTTTTCTGCAAAACTGCAAGAAACCAGGAAAATTGAAATTGATTTTTTTTTTTTTTTTACAGTTTTCATTAGCTCCTATGCATACAGGACCTTGATCGATATAAATTCAACACAGCTAGAAACATATTTCCCACTCTTTAAGGATTTAAGATGTTAAACATCTGGCACAAACATCAGACTTTGCTGCAGCACTGTCTTCTTTGTTTTTTCTCTTTGCATCACTGCAGAAGGACACCTTCAGCAGACACTTCAATCCATAAAACTAGCAGCTTATTAGATGTCTGTCACTAGAAATCATTTCTAATTGGAGCTGCTTATTGAATCATGGTACACTAATGTCTTTAAGCCAGTCTAAGCATTGTGAACATATGTTTTCAATAAAAAAAAACTGTACATAAAAAAGGAACAAATTGTTACTTGCTTTCTTTTTAGATCTTTTTTGAAAAGACAAATGTGTTCAACCTTCCCGCCCTCCTCATCTTTTAATGTCGACGAGCACAGTTTTTACAAGCAGAGTTAGCAGAAAAGCAGCAGGGTTTTTTCTTTCTTTATGACTAGGAGGAGGATGGTCACACATGACTGAACCCTAAATCGAAGAGTCAATAATGAAGTGCTGGGATGCATTCATATCATATTGATCCTGACATCAGCAGGAGGTAGACTATTATGCTGCCATTATTGATGCGAAACATAATAGGCTGTTTTACTCTCCTGCAGATTCCAGCAAAGTAAATAGACTAGTTGTTTGCACAAACTTCAGACACAAAATGCACTGTAGTTTTAACTAGCTGCTGTCAAATAACTCCATTGTAGAGATAATAAACCTGTTACAGGTCTTGCATAGTTATTTTATTCAACTGTAAAGGTTTTTGTCTAGAATGGCAACAGTTTTTGTGATTGAAGCTTTTAATAAAAGATAGATGAAACTATAATAAACCTCATTTTAGTGCACAATACATTTGGTACATTAAATACCCCAGCTATGAAAGCTTTGTCACACTTTAGGTGTCGTGTAAATAATAGACTCATACAAAATGTTGTCATGCTTGTCAAATAAATATCTTCAACAGCTTATGTTTCTGAAACAGAATGTTTTCTCTATCCTTTAACCAAACTCTTGATACTTTTTGGGATGTTTTCTTTTCACCTTTTGGAGCCCAAAATCCATCACTGACTGCTTTATTTTAACAAAATGTGAGTTATTACAACATTTCATTTCCCTTTGGAATAAATAAAGCAACTTGATTAAAGGACACCCAATTTCTCCAATCCCATATATATATATATATATATATATATATATATATATATATGTTGCTCTGCTTTTATAAAACAGCTTCTAAAAGAGAGAATACAAAGTTATTGCACATTTGAGAGATGAATACCAATTTAAACCTTAGACCTGAAGTTTAAACTCTTCACCATAGTAGGACCCAGAACTGCATGAGGCTTTCCGATAAAGGTTTTTAGCTACCTTAAGAAACAATAATAAAAGATCTATGCTCTCATGAAATCCTAAGGAAATTTTGCTGAGAAACAAGCTCAGAACGCAACTATAGTATATAGACACAAATTAAGAAAAAAAAACCCTTATGAAAAAAACATGAACAATCATCCTTAGAGGAGGCTTTAAAATGTGAGAACAAGATTGATTTCCATTTAATGTGGCATACAGTATTTACATAAAGTGGAGCTTGTGTAGAAACGGGTAAATGAAATGGGCTGCTGGTTGTTTTAATTTTCAGCAGGGGTGTTTCTTGTCTGCCGGCAGGGAAGGATTGTCTTCACAGTGTTGGGAAAAGAAACTTACCCTGAGTTTATTTGCTTTAGATGTGATGTTCTCAAATCATCTTTCCGATCAAAGTGGCAAACAGTACTTTTCCCGGATGGGTGGCAATTTTTATTAAGCCTCTGGCTTGTTTCTGAATTTATGCTGCATAAACAGAGTCAGTGTCTGGTAGAAATGGCATCCCACAATCCCCTGTTCTGTCCTTCCATGTCAAACAAGGCACAGGGTGCTGTCAACCAGGGCTGTATAAAAATATGTGAGCAGCTGAGCAAAGTCATCTGCTACAGCTTCCTGAGGAAAAAGACTTGTTTTTGGGGCCGTCTTTTCCAGATGGGAGGTGTTTTCGGTCCAAGAGATGTCAGAGGAGATGTGCATCCCCAGAAACTGTATGCTGTCCACCATCACCCCCTCTTTATCCAGAGAGGATCCTGTTCATTCTCCCTGGACTCCCTGTGGTCCACTATGACCTGTCTAAGGTTGGTCCTGGAGAACTACTGTGTCAGATTGTGGACCCTTTTTCAGGATCTCATCATTGTTAGATGTTAGACCCCCAGTTGTGGCATTGCCTGTAAACTTTGGAGCCATGCTTGTGTTGTGGGTAGCAGAGGAGTCCTGTGTGTAGAGAATGAAAGGGCAGTGCTGAGTACGCCACCCTGCTAATTGCCAGTTTCAACCCCTTATAGGGCAGCCATTGAAATACTTTGAAAATCAACATTTTAGGCTGAGAGTGTTTTTGGAGGACAGGACAAGAACTCCTTACTAATGTAAGATTTAAAAAACATGTATATTTAATGGCAAAAATCATAGTCAATGTAATACCAAGAAACGGTCACTTGCCCTGATTGGTGCTTTTACAAAAAATTGAGGGGTGTGGGTGGGGGTGGGTGGATGCACGTGACCAAAAATGGTCACTTGCCCTAAGTGTCCTGTTTGCCCTAAGTATCCTGTTTACACCAACTAGGGCCTGTTGGTGAGTAAATCACAGATTTAGGAGCAAAGATGAAGATAAACCAATGGTGTGGAGCATCAGGGTCAGTATGTCAGAAAGGATGGTAATAAAAGCTCAGCTTAAGTCCATGAAAGAACTGATAGAAGGCGTTTGATAGCTGCAGATAAACCAGAGCTCTGTGAAGTACAAGGCAGCCCCATCTATAGAGCGATTTGAACTGTAAGAGAACTGCCAGCTGTCCAGGACAGCAGGAATGGGGTCCTTAATATACTGTAGTTCGCATTTGAGCATTTCATGATGACTGGTGAGCCAGAGCACCAGGGTGGTAATCATTAGGCATGTGGTGGTTGATTCTGCTGAGCACAGGCACAATGATGAAGAGCACCAAATGTCTTTTTTTCCTTTGCTTTTAACATTAGTGGAAGTCCAATGTAAACAAATTTGAACAGTTCTTTTCCCAAGATGATAAAGATTTAACATTGACCTCTGGATACAGATAAAAAATATACCATAAATGCTCTAAAAATAAAAAAAAATATAGAACTTCCATCTGCTATAACTAACATGCACACTTGACGTCACTTTTTTACGTTTCTTCATCAAAGCATAATATGCTCTTAGCTTTAACTGTTTTTTTATATGAGACTGATATTTGAATATGATGGCTACAAAAACCTAATCCAAACAAATTTGGCATCTTTACAATTTAACAGCCATTTCTGCTTTTGTACATTTCCATATAAAGTATAGCAGTAGAAAATATTTCAATTTAATGGTACCAAATCCAAATATATTTATGTCACAGGCAGTATGTATACTGACAAAAACCCGTACAGGTTCGTTCTTATAACTACAGGAGAAATTCCCAGTGTGTTAAATTTGAATATTCCTTTTACAGTCGACAAGTTGAGTTAATCCATTTTCAACCCCTGACCGAGATGGTAAGATGAAATATAAAGAGCCATGAGGATATAGTGTTATTCAATCAAATAGTCCCAGCAGTGATATTATAGTGATATAATATGTGTCAGGTGAAGCAGAAATTCGATGCAGGGCTTTATGACGGAAAAGCTCACCAGCAATACAGAAAGACCTTATAGTTTAATTACAGAAGGAGACACCATGAAGCTAAGGAATAAAAGAAATAGAAAAAAAACACAATAAAAGTATTTTAAAGTGACAGTGGAGCCTTAGAAGGGATTTTCAGAGACAAATGCTTCATAGACTGGACTAGGATTAAATTTAGGCTGACAAAAAAAGATATGAGACATCCAGATGATAACAGACACAGCCAGAAGGTAGTGAACAAACCTGTTCATTTTCTATTTGCACTATAATAGATTTTTACATTTTTTTCTTCCTTCCTTTGCTTTAATAATTTAACAAATGACTGTCGGGGGTGTGTGTCCACAGCTACTGCAAACCAGAAAAGCTGTGATCTTTGTTTTCCTGTTTGAAGCCTTGATCTTACAGACAGTTAAAACAAAACAAAACAAAAAAAAATGCTGCCTTGTCTTATGAGTCCCAACAACTTTTGAATACATCTATTTTAATTTCTAGTGACTTGCTTTTGTTTGAAGAACCTAAACATATTCTTATTAGGTCAAAACAGTACCTTTGCTGTTTGTTTCAGTACAAGTCAGAACCTGTTCAAGTCAAGCTTACTGTACAGCAGGGCCGGGGTACCACTGTTTTTACTAACATCAGAGCTGCACAACAGAAGTTGATCCCAAGGGGGATTTAATGAAGTCATATTAAATCCACCTACCTTAGGTTTAGGTTTCTCATCCATCAATGCTAGAATTAGGGTTAGCCCTCAGGGGAGAGGGTAAACTGAAGGTGTTAAATAAGGTTTAGATATTAAATCCACTGACCTTAGGCTTAGGTTTCCTTCAAAACTCCCACTGTGAACTTGTCTTTGTTTGGTGTTTGACAGAACTTTATTGGAAAAAAAAATGAAGTGAAGGATCATTTAGCTTGAAATCAGAGTATTAATGGAAACCTTGAATAAAAGAATTTAAAGAAAAATAAACCAAATTCCAGTGTTCACTATCGGTATCTGTTGTTTATTTAAAAGTTAACTATATTTGTAGCTTTTAAAAGTTCTTATTGATAATAATAAACTTAATATTTAACAGTTTAAATGAACAAACGGTAATTAGCTTTTGAACTTTATCAAAAGATTTGTTTGTTAGGTTTCTTTAAGGGGGTTAAAAGGTTAAATCCTAATGAGTTTTCTTTTGGGTGTTTCTCAATCTAGAAAAAGCAGACAATTTTTTCTACGAGAAAAAAAAGCAGAGAAAGACTTTTAATTAGGCTTTTAATTTTTAATAAAGGTTTTGTTTTCTTCTTAGGCTCTTAAACACACAAATCAGGCAATGTATGTTATATGAAGGCTTTAACAAGGACAATGGAAATATCTAAGATCCAAAGAAGTGCTTGAGGGTATCACTGCAATTATCCCTTGGGCCGCCCTTTATGCACTCCTGAGCTGAAGTAAATGAAACGAATGCGACCAGTTTCATATATTCAGGCTGGATGTGTAGGCCCAAGACATGTTTTCATATGATTTGAAACTTGCAGGACTTCCTGTTTACCTTTGCGCCATTGATTCTGCATATTCTGATTTATAAGAAAAAATGGAGCCTTGACTTAAACTGCAGGTAAAGATAACATTTCTTTCCATTATTTTTTTAGTGATAAAACAGAAATACTGAATAAGCTGAAGGTCTTTGGAAGTACTGTTTTATAATTCTGTTATCAAGGAGATATTTTGAACATGTATTTACTGAGGTGGCGCTAGTCATAAGAGGTTTGAGAACAATGCAGCCTAAAAGTTATGTTTGAGTGCATCAGTTGCCAAAGAAGCACTTTTAGAAAGAAACAAGGACTTGACAACAAAAGAGAGCGATGGCATTGAGATACAAACTGCTTTATAAGCCCCTTGATCACGGCTAAGAAACCCTAAATGGGTTGAGAAAATCATGTCAGGCCTATATTAGATAATAGTTATAATCATTGGAGCTCATTTTTTCATTATGATTTAGATCAAAAGGCAACATTTCTTCTTCCTTTCTCATTAATACCCTCACTGTTCCATTTGATGGAGTAGATTATCCTGATGAACATACCATAGGGGATATAGTTTTAACCCAGAACATTTTCTGATTTGAATAAAGTTGACAAGTTGATATCAGTAAACATGTAATGTGAAGCTGTCTTGTCAATGCTTGCAGTAATAAAGTCAGAGGGCTTGTTAAAAGTAGAACCAGGACACAGTCTGCTTGTTATAAGAAGCCTTCACTTCATCGGACGTATTTACAAAAAAACACACACTGATCAATTTCTATTCAAAGAGGAGAACCACCTTTGAGACATCAAAGTTAACAATGAGCCACTATGACAACCTAGCATTATGAATCACATCAATCATCTTTTAATTGTAAATCTTGTCACACAACTTCAGTTGAAGTCCATGAGTCTCATTAGATCCATAGCAGAAAAAAAGAGAAAATAACGCTGAAGGCTTAGAGTGAAATACATGCATCTGCTGGGGATTTATTAAGTGAAATCTTTCAAGTGACTAAGTGAATGTGGCTGTAATTGTTTCTCTCTATCAACTCCATTCATTTTGAGTAAAAAAAAAAAAAAGAAGAAAAGATCTATGGTGTTATACATCAGTAGCACCACGTCTGGTCAATTAAGCCTTATTAGCAACAGGACCATTTTCTCCAATTTCAAGAGAATAGTTTATTTGTTTATATATATACTGGTCAAAAAATAAAGAGAGCACATAAAAACACAATATAGTTTAAATTAAATCAAACTGTCCACTTAGGAAGCAGCACTGATTGACAATCTAATTCATTCTAATTGTTGTTGTGCAACTGGAATAGACAACAGGTGAAATTTATTGGAAATTAACAATAAAACACACTCAATAAAAGTCCCTGAGCAGGCGGGGACCACAGACCTATGCTTTCTGGTTCATGTTTTGGTTACTTTTCAATGTTAGTGGAGCTTTTACACCAGCATGAGAAGGACTCTACAATCCACTTAAGTGGCTCAGGTAGTTCAGCTCATCCAGGGTGGCACATCAATGCGAGCTGTGGCAAATAGGTTTGCTGTGTCTGTCAGCATAGTGTCCAGAGGATGGATGCACCACCAGGAGACAGGCCAGTTCACCACAAGACATGAAGGAGGCCGTAGGAGGGCTGCAACCCAGCAGCACTGTTACCTCTACCTTTGTGCAAAGAAGAACAGGAGGAGCACTGCCAGAGCCCTGCCAAATGACCTCCAGCAGGCCACACATGTGCATGTGTCTGCAGAAAGGGTTGGTGTGGAAGGTTTGAGGGCCTGACATTCACAGATCGGGGTTTTGCTCACAGCCCAACACTGTGTTGGATGCATGGCATTTGCCAGAGAACACCAAGATTGGCAAATTCACCACTGGCACCCTGTGCTCTTCTCAGATGAAATTAGGTTCACACTGAACACATATGGCAGATGTGGCACGGTCTGGAGACACCATTGAGAGCGATCTGCTACCTACCATATCCTACAGCATGACCAGTTTGGCAATGGGTCAGTAAAGGTGTGAGGTGGCATTTCTTTCGAGGGCCGCACAGCCCTCCATAATCTGATGATATCCTGTGTTCCTCCTAATGGAGGACAAAGCTAGACTGGAGTGTGTCACCACTTCCTGCAAGATTAAAGCCTTGAAGCTATGGACTGGCCTATCCGTTCCCCAGACCTGAATCTGACTGAGCACAGGTGATAAATCATGTCTTGATCCATTAACAAACATCACGTTGTACCACAGACTGTCCAGGAGTTGACAGGTGCTTTAGTCCAGGTCTGGGAGGACATCCCCCAGGACACCATCCTCCACCTCATCAGGAGTGTGCCAGGTGTTAAAGAGAGGTCATACAGGCACATGGAGGCCACACACAATATTGAGTTTCATTTTGACCTGTTTTAAGGACTTATATCCAAATTGAATTAACTTGTGTGTTTTACCACTTAGACCCAGATCCTCGCCTACATTGGTTAATACATTTGACTTCCATTGATGATTTTTGTGTTATTTTGTTCTCAGCACATTCAACTTTGTGTAGAACAAAGTATTCAATGAGAATATACTCAATCAGATCTAGGATATGTTATTTGAGTGTTCCCTTTATTTTTGGAGAAGTGTAATATAGCTACATAAAGTAACTTATTAAGTCCAATACGTGCAAAGGGAATAAAATATGATGAGCATAAATTAGCTGTTCTGCCATTACTTAAAGTAAAGTCTTAACAAATGATGTAAGACTCTGAGTTATAAAATCTACAGGAAGGATATAGATGAGGCACATCTTTGGCGGAATAATTCAGGGGATATTGTAAATGTTTAAAAACTAATCTTCAGCAGAACTTTGCCTTTGAATGTTTAAAAATGTAGAACATTGCAAATACTTGGATCAAAAATATTGTCCTATTGATAGGCACACAATTTTTGGTTAAGGATTTCGGTTATGTCCCATAAATGTAATCACTATCATGAATTTTAAGATATTTTGAATCTTGCGTAAATATATTAAATTATTAATACAAATACTGTAACATTCCATTTAAAATTTTAACTATACTTTTTAATGCTTTCAGCATCCAAATAACAGGTACTGTGCACACAATAGTAGTAGTGTCTCAATCTTTGAAATGTAAAAAAATATGGTAGAACCATAAACTTATAATGAAAAATAAGAAAGTAAGTAAATATCTAAACTGCAATTACTTATTCAATTTGGAAAAATTGGATAACATTTTAGTAATACTCCCCTTAGCATTTTTAGTATTTACCTTATTATAGTCCAATACAGAAGGGATACCTAATTGCATAGAAATTAATCACATGTTTTTAGCGAGGAATAACTAAAAAGCAGCACCAAGAGGTATATTTTTTAGCATCTCCTAAAAATGAAAAGACCAGAATATAATAAGACATATAAATGTTGATATCCATAAATCAGCAGATGACTGGCAAGGCATTTGTATGCCACTTTTTTAGAGTGCCAATAACTGTCCATACTCAGCCAAGATTATATCTGCCTTTAACTGCAATTGAAAACCTGTCTTCAAGCTTTGAAGAGCTTTTTTATTAGATAAGCAAATCAAATAAAATGTATTAACAAAGCTGAAATGTCCTTGGTGCAGCAATTTCAACTTGAAGCTTAGTGTTACACCAGCCTAGTAACAGAAAGTTTGACCTTACAGCAGCGTGTCTGTAACATCGTCTGAGGCTTCAGACTCACTTCATGTCTGGCAAAGTCACTGCCAGTCAACTCAGTGACCTCCTCTTCAAATTGCCATTCCATACCCGATGGATGAAAAACAAGTCCAATTTCAAGCCCAAATGTTGACCTACTTTCATCTATGGAAGCCCAACAGGCTTGGCTCAGCCTGAAAAAGTCAGCTGCCATTGTCATAAGGAGTTTTAAGTCAGTCAATCCTAGCCATAACTGTTACATTTGCTTTTGGGGTCGAATCAGATGTGGGTTGCTCTGAGTAAATCATTTGATGTCTAAAATAAACCTCCACCTGTATATTGGAGCTATGTAATAAATAGGTGTACTATATGCTAATGAGAACACACATTGTTTGCTTTTATAAAAGTGTAATGAGTAGAGCACAGGCTGAAATTTACATACACACATAAGCCTTACTACCTCTTGTCAGACTACAGAAGCAGCTTCATACACAAAGGTCCAATACTAGATCAAACAGCTATATCAGATAAAATAGGACTCATTCTGACATTTAAATTGTTGGAACAAAGACCCACAATCACACAGTCATTCTATCTAATTGCTTTAGTTTTCACAACACACACAACACATAGAAACCCTGTGAATTACACACCAAATAAATTAGATGGTTCTCTGATGAACATGGACAGGTGTCCAATCTGCTAATAATACTAGCTGGATAAATGTGGCTGAGATTCACACTGACAAATCTGGTATGAATCTTTAATATTTCCTTGGTGATTCAACAGTCAGTCCCAGATCCAAGGTGAGAAGACCACTATAGTTTGTTCTGGTCAGCAGAATCACAATGTAAATCTGAAAAGTTCACAAAGTCAGTGAGTAGAATTTGCACAGCAAGCAAAGCTGTGATCTTTACTAAAAAAGTATTCAGTATTTAATGTCATTCTAATCCCTACCGCTTTCCTCAAAGCTCACATTCTCTCTTTCCATTCAGAACATTTTGCGTTTTCATTCCAAGCACTTAAAATGATGCTTTCATATCAACGTGGACTGTGCTAAGGTAAAAGCTTCATTACATCAGAATTCACAAGCAGCAATAAGTGTGACTGAGTCTCTGTGGTATAAGATTTCTGCAGAGCCTGGACCAAATTATTCATCTCCCTTGAGCTTTACTGACAAACCAAACCAACAAATCAATGGTTTTATTTTTTTATTACAATGTTAAAAGTGTAGAAAGCAGTCCTGTTGAGACCTGCCCTGCATGAATACTTTGTGGCTCTTTCTTTTGCTGCACATTATCTTGCAAATCTTCTGAAACAAGTTTGCACTGGATTTCACATCTAGAGGCTGAATTTCTTCTTCTTTACTCTAGATTGCAAAGCATAAAAACCTTGTAAAAAATGAAACAGATTTTAAAGAGATACCCAAAGCATAAAGAAGAAATATGTCAAGTAGTCAAAATTAGTCAAATTCTTTTATTAAATGCTGCTGTAAATGTTTTTTTAAGTGTTGGTTTAAAAAGAACAACAGTTTCTGCACAATTTAGGTGAAGAGAATAGAAAATAAAGTCTGCCCCCTTTGGTTTGTTTAGGTCCTTTGAACTCTGACTAAACAGGTTTGTGATATAATGATGAGTCTATGATTTTTACTTGAGAAACAACTCAGGCATTTATTTTAGGCCAAGATTTAAGTGCTTTTTTAGACCAACAGCGGAATTTTCAAATCCGTTCCTTACTGAACAGAGAGTAGCGCAACCATTGAGAAATATAAGGCAGCTTGTTGCATTGGATATTCAGTTAGAGCAGGGGTGTGCAACCAGCAAACTGGCTCTTTGGACCCTCTAAAATGGCTCTCAATAGCCGCTAAAAATGATAAAGAGACAACTAATACTTTTTAATATAGTATATTAACGAATAACATTCATAAAAGCTTTAACAGTTTTTTTAAAAGAACATCTACATTTGATTTTCCCCACAGAATGGCATTAAAGAGCTAGGAATATGTTTAAGATCTATATTTCTTGTTATTGCCTTTGAAACTATCTGTTTATTGTTCAAATAAAATAATATCCTATACGACAAAATCAATACTGCTTCTTTATGAATCTGTAATGTTTTCTAATATCAAAAACTAAAAACAGAAAATAAACAGTTGTTTAAAAAAGCAAAATATTTCCTATTGCAGATATTTAAATGATAAAAAGTGTGCTTTATTTAAAAGCTATGTAACATTTGCGGCTCTGAACAACTTTTATTCAGCCGGTCTTGGAGTAAAATGGATTTTTGCATTAGAACGGTTGCAGACCCCTGTTTTCGAGAAGTTAGTTTAAAGAGGCCAAAATCTATTGAAAACTTGTTCATTTTACTTACAAATTTCCCACTGGTTTGTGATGGTCTTTTAAAATGAGAAATTCACCATTAATTATAGCATGGAAGGGCCTCAGCATTTAATTCAACCAAACGTCTAATCTTGCTCTAGTATCTCACAACTGTCTGACAACATTTTTTATTATCGTGAAAACTCTGGCAGATCTTTTTTGACTGTTTAACTGCAGAATGAGAACAAGAGGAAGATTTAGTCTCATTGTGTGAAAAAACCACAGTGGAAGCACAGCCCTGCAGATTTAAGAAGCTGCAAATGCGGGGAGTTAACCAGAGTTATGCTGAATGAATGGCTTGAATAGTGACATCTGCTGTTGTTCAGGCACCATCTCTGGTTGTACATGTTCACACAACATGCAATTATTTTGTGCAGAAGTATATTCTGACTGCAGAGGTAAGAGAGTTATATACACCAGTTAAGGGAGCCGCAGTCAGCGGACACTCAGTGGACAGGAATTGTACAAAGTGATAGAGAGCTTAGGTTCATTTTTACTATCTGCTTCCACTGCAAATTACAATTTTTATCTGCTCGTTTTCCAAACTCTCACCACTAACAGCTGGAATTAACTGATAAACTGCTGCAATAAATATGACTCTAGTGTCCAATCTCATTGCCTTTATCAAGCAGAGAGGAAGGAGATAATGCCCATTCATGTACATTAATTATTCTGTATAATGTTGTTTGACCCTCATCTGGAAAAGGACCAAACTACTTAGAGAGTTACTTCCTTGACTGAAGCAAGACTAAAACAGTTTGGAGACTGTTTGTGTAATTAGTGCAGCTCATTTAATCTGCCAATCAGCGGATCTAGCTCTTCCATCACTGCTCATTTGCTTATTTGAAAAGCACTTCTACTTTCTCTTTGATGTTTACATGTCTGGTCAGAGTCCTGGCGGCATATTTTAAGTGCTCTGCTGTGTGCATCCACATTTACATGGTTTAATTTGTTATGCACGTAAATTTCATTAAATCACCCATTACCTGACCAAACACAGGCGAGAGGCTCCTTCAATACAAGAACACTGCGTATGTTGACATTGCATCCAAAATGCATGGTAAAAATGAGTGAAAGTTAAAAAGTACTGAGAGTATTTACATCATAGCAAGCGCTATAGGGCTTTGCACTATTGCCGCATTATTCATACATGGATGAGTAGAAAACTTTGAGTTAAGCACATACTGGCAACTTATAAAAAGAAGCTGGAGTTGAACCTGCAATCTTCTGATTGAAAGATGATTATTATCTCAACTGAGCCACTGTCAGAAACATTTATTGTGTCATTCATGTTGTCATTTTTCATACTGTTGTTCTCTACCCGGATTTTAACCTTGGCTGATCTGTTGGGGCTTGTGCTGCCAGTGTTCATTCTGAATGTTAAAAATGGTTTCAGTACTACAATATCTAATATCTTCCATCTTTTAGGTGAGTGTTGTGGGATAAAAGGAATATATCTCCCCTCGGGTGTTTGATGTTCTGTGATAAAACATTCTGTAGCTCCTTGCATTCAAGCTGTGTTCTGCAGTCTTGTGCTATTACCTTCCCATTTTTGCTCAGAAACTATAAAAACATTCATTTAGGGTGAAGGTATTGTTGAAATCTGACATTTGCTGCCAAGATTTAGAATAGGCCATCTCTAAACCCCAAGGGTGTTTGGATGGATGCTTGCCACGTCTCTTGACAAGTACACGGTGTGACAATGTCCCTTTATTACAATGAATAAGATTCCTTTTCTTCTCACTGCATTGTTTTCTTTGCTACGAGAACAGCGGACTCTGAGATACAGCTGTAATTACTAAACAGTACATTATCCTTTTTTTATTTATTTATGGATTTTTCAGAGATTCTAATTATATTTTCCAACAGGTTCTACTTTTATTTCTAAATGTTAGGTTTGTCTTTATGGTTGCTTTCTACAATTAAAGTCACCTTTATTCTAAAACAAAAAAAATATAGGAAATCTAATGCTAAAACTGTATGCAATCAAGCATTAGTTAAAGATATCTTCAGGATTCTTTTTATTACCAGGTCTTGCTTTAAGAGTCCTGCAATGTTTTTCAGTTTCTGCCCTTCAGCATAAACATGACAAAGTATTGAGAGCTGAGGATTCACATTCTGGGCTGTTACTGAACTGCAAATAATAAGAAAGACCCAACTCTTTAAAGGGACATTGTGTAACAATTTCTTTTTTTTACTGCATGAAATCAATGACTGCATTTATAAAAGTGTTATCACTGGTGCATTATTACCTTCACTGATAATTAGATACATTTCTATGAGTAAATAAATTTGTTTGTACATAATGTTAGTCACTCTTTTGCGAAGCGCCTTGACTATCTGCCATCTTTACAGTATAGACGCCATTAAGGGATAAAATAGTAATAACGCTCAAAATAACAACGTGCTTCCCTGCTATGCCAACCACTTAAAGTCTGCACTACTGCGGCACAATGCAGGACCATGCCTATGCACCAGCAGTACAAGAAACGGTTTCACCATCAACAAGAAAGCAAAAAAGAAAAAAAAAAAGAGCAGAACTTAAAGACAATGAAACCGGAAACATCAAAAAAGAGAATAAGCATCAGGTAAGTCTTCCCCAGGTGGAAAGAGCTACTACATTTTTAAATGGAAGTTCCCATGTTGCTCCTTGACAAGTTAGTGAACTGTACAGCCTAAATCAACAAAAAGTTAACATTTTCCATTCGCTTCAATTGGACAGTGCTGCTTGTTACCATAGAAAGCGTAACAGTAAATCCTGCACACATAGACCAATCTTGTTGGTACAGAATTGTACTGTAGGTTTACCAAAAAAGATAAAAAGAAAAAAATACCAGATTGTAGAGACTTCTCTTCACTTTGGATGTCATGGTTATATCTGCGTTGTTACCTACCGCTGCCACAATATTTTCTTGAGGAAGTGGCGTACAATGGTTTTAGTGTTTGAGTTAAATACCCCATTTCACCACTAAATGAAGAATTCCTGCAAAATATTTAGTTAATATTTGTTACAGTTAGGGGTTGAACGACTACATATTTTTTAAGGTCGACTACATCATGATAATAGTCGAGTCAATGTCGACTAGTCGCGGTGACGTCATAGTGACGTAAACGCAAAAACCCTTCACAACTACTTGGAGGCTTTATTAGCT